>ML788780.1:0-38858 GCA_009831015.1 Picea engelmannii
TATTTATATATTACAATATCACTTGTTAAGATTGTATAATTAAAATAATCAAAATGTAACCAAGATTTTGGATTGAATCTATTTATGTTTTGAAAAATGTAATTTAAATAATGAAAAAGTGCAATTTCATTAATAATTATATAGACAATGATTGTAGTAGTTTAAAGATTCTATTTTTTTGGCTTTTTTGAAACAACAAATTGTCAAATTCCAGAATAAAAAAAGCCAAAAAAACAAAACTTAGAACAGTTAAATAATATTATAATAATTAAAAAAAAACAAAATATTAAATATATTTAAAAAAACAAATCCACTATATTCCTTTCTTTGTCTTTTTCTAGATTTCCAAACTCAAATCAAAATAATAGATTACTTTCTTTGTCTTTTTGTTGGACTTCCAAATTCAAATGAAAATAGTAAATAATCGAAAGAACCAATTAACATATTCAACAACAGCGAAGTATGAATTCAATGGTTGCATTCCATTAATCACAACTATATCGACCGGATTTATTTCATCCTCACATTCAAATACAATTAGCACTGCAAAATGCTAAATTCATAACCCACTTGAGCAAGTTATATACCGTAGTAGATATTCTATCAAAAACCCATTTCCTTCCACGCTGAGAACTAGAGTTGCCAGAACAAGTAGAGCTTCAAACAGCGCTAAGGGAGAAAAATCCATCTAAGCTGCAGACGAACTGTGATTAAATCTGGGACTCATATATCCTAACATATACAAAATTATGAGTCCCAGTTTTAGTCACAGATTCGTCTACGGCCTTAGATAAGCGGCGCTATTTCTTTTGCTAACTCTAACATATACAACATTATGAGTCCCAGTTTTAATCACAGGTTCGTCTACCGTCTTAAATCAGTGGTGCTATTTCTTCTGCTAACTCTAGTGGTCAGCTTGGAAGAAGATGGATATTTTGATAGAATATCTATGATGATAGAGAACTTGATGAAGTGGGTTATGAATATGGGGTAGGGTATGTATACCTTCGTAGATTTTACCTGTCAAATCGTTGGACCGAGGGGGGTTCCTTGTCCCACAGACAAGGGGTCTCATACATCAATTTGATATGCTGGCTTAGCCGTGACCTTAAAAATAGATTATTATTATTATTATTATACCAATTTTCAATGCTAATTGTATTTGAATATGAAGTAAAAACCCTGTTGATATAATTGTTACTATTGGAGATACAAGTACTGAACTATTTTTGGCTCCATTGTTGAATATGTTTGGCTCTTTTGATTATTTTCATTTGAATTTGGGATTCCAGCAAAAAGATTCCATGGGTCACTTGGGGTGTCATTTCATTTTGTTAATGCAACAGTTGCTCCTACTACCCTTCTAAAATTTTCTTGTACAGTTTAAGTTGGTAAAGCAGAGTGCTTTACAGATCAGGTGGGGAAGCCTTTTGTGTCTATCATAAAAAATGAAAGCTTTATTTATTTTTGTCAGTAAGAAACTACTTTCAGTTGACATTTTGATCTAGAGATATGAGATTGTCATGAGGAATCAATCTGCCTGGATTTTTATAATCTGATTAGGTTTTTTTCTTCAATGGTTTTGGTTCTGATCTTTCTGTGCTTTGTCAAATTTCTGTGGAGAGAGATCGAATTCTTTCTAAACATTTTTGAACTTGATGGAAAAATTGTCTTTTGAAGAGATATAATCATCTCCCTTTGATAGAGATGAATTCCAGTTCTGATAGAGATGAATTTCAGTTCTGATAGTTAATCGTAGACATTGCTGACAAAATTATATTCTTATGCATATTCATGAGCAATGCAAGCTTCAACCCTCTATATTTATTCTTTCCTTTTAAATGATAATCTTCATATCTGAGATGTTTATATCTGATTGCAGCTGAGGTGGGTCTACTGGATAATCAGAATCGGTCACTTGGGCTATCATTTGCATAATCGCCGGTGCCTGTATTTCAAAAGCTTTGAAAATCTTTCTCAACCAGAGATGCCTGTCTTTGTCACTTGCTATAAGGGCAGATCCAGGGCCGACATGCTTTTACATGGGTTTTTACTTTATGAGCATGTCAGAGACATCCAATGACCTAGTTGACCAAAAAAATGTTGGTTGTATATATAAACAGCATGAATGAAATTTTGTCACTGTTGTGGGAGGTTCGCAAAACCATTTTACATAAACCGCTTTGGGTTTTTCAATAATTTTTTTACACATGTCAATTGTTTCATTGCTTACTCATTACATGTCTTTTAACCTTGAATGTGATTTTTTTGTATTGGGAGGTAATCGAATAGGTATATTTTTCCACATAAATATTTTTTTATATAAAAATTTGTAAACTTCAATATGACATGTTCCTTATGTAAATGAAGATAGTCACAAATAAATAATGTCTTCTAATAACATAATGCTTGATTAACCTTATTTTAATATTAAATTTATTTTTTTTAAATAACTTCTATATGATTATCAAATATTTCCCTCCTACCATGATTCATCTTTTCACAATACATGATTCATCAAGGTGCTCAGTGAAATTAAATCAATGAGGGTTAAAACCTCACTATGATCACCCTTGAGTAAGGATTAAAACCCAAATCAATATATATATCATGATCATGATCGAGCTCCCTACCTTTTTTATTTATAAAAAGAAAACATCATTCGATGAACCTCTTTTTTCACTTTCACCATGAACACTCAATAGCTCGACCAACATTTGTTATTGGTATTTATCCACTTCTCCTCTGACCACCACACCTTCATCATGACATATAACCGAAGAGCTATGTAGGAATTGACACTGTTTATTCCCCAATGGGGTGTCATCTCTTGTGACTGAGATAACTCCCACGTGGAGAGGAGAAGACATTGGTGTACATGCACGAGTATGAAATCTAACTCGAGGAATTGTGCACGGAAAGTATAAAGAGATTTAATTACTCACTCATGCCATCCAAAGGAGGGTTTTGTGGTCTATTTTAGACATGCAACAACCTCCCATTTATTTTGGTAGAAATAAAAGGGTCCCCATTTAAATTTTGAAAATGATTGTTATGGGATTTTTTATTTTATAAATTTCAATGTGTGATTAGATTAAATTTTGGTTTTTTTTGCTTTTCACTTCATTTTTTGATCTGATATGGCTATCAATTTTAACTTCAGTATATCACATACTAGATCATCTTGTGTTGTTAGAGGTTATCATATTTTTCTTCACTCAACTATAACATTTACTATTTTTGAGGTTACCATCATCTTCTGCTCATCAAGATATTTTTGACGATATAAATTTTTCCTAATTTTGAATTCAGGGAACAAAGATATGGTTCCTCGAAGTTTTTTTATTATTTTGATGACATGGCAGATGACGTGTCTTAAGAATCCACTTGTCATCTCCACCATCCAACCTCTCTGCTAATAATCTTCATGTGAAACCTCTTTTTTTATTTGACTTGGTGCTTATGTGTCGTCCACATGGAATTTATCATGACATGTCCTATAGGACATCCTAATCCAAACATTATTTGAATGAGCACATTTATCAAAATCCTAAATATCAGGAAATATGAAATTTCGATGTTTCAATTACATACATTTTCTCCAAATCTTGGATATCTAAAAAATCTACACATTCATACTTTCTTACATTTCACATTTATTCAAATCCCAGATTTCCAAATGTCTATTTCTCACGTCTTGGTTTTCTATTCAAATCAATGGTTCAAATGGATTATAATTTTTTATCAACGGTGGCTAATAAATGACTTGCATCCAGAGTTTTCTGTTTTCCAAGCTCTTTCAAAGTCCTAGATATTCAGTTATCTGAATTCAACAATTTCATTATGTCACACATTTCTCATTTTCCTAGATCCAGAATATCTGGATATCTCGACATCAGAACATCCAACATTTCTTCTTGTTTTCCTTTATCCTTCCATCTAGATCCAGATGTGGAACAGTTACTATTGCAACCTCAATCGATATTGATCCATCCAGATCCTACTATGTGTCATGACAAGAATTTCAGCTACCAAATATCATGTGGCACATGATTGAGCACATTACATGTCTTATCTCATGTGACACCTGGAAATTCAAAAATCGGTGTTATTGTTATAGCCTTAATTTCCACCCTATAGGAAAGAAGGGAATCTGATAGGAGATGAAATCCAAAGCACATTTATTTCTTTAGATTTAGGACCTTTTTTAGGGTCGGCGTGGGACTTAGAGGAGACAACATGCGATGATCATCACATTTCATCTATAGTGCAACAAGTGATGATCTATGTAACCTTATATATTTGATGAGTTACGAAGAGATAATCGATGGGTGAGTTGTATATTCATGAAATGAGCCTAGGAATTCACATCATTCGAGTTTCTACTAGGTTCTAGAAGATCTAGAAGCTTTCCCAAGACTCTTCCAAGGATCTATATAAGGAAGGAAATCCTTGAGCAAGAGGGGAAAGAATCATTTGAAGATTTATGGTGTCCAATTGTAGAGGCGCTTTTACTATTCGGAATAGGCAGCATTAGATTTCCTAGTTTGGTCAAGAAGTTGAGGAGAAGCAAGGAGAAAGGAGCCAAGGAGGATGTATCAATATCTAAGGTATGAGTTTGATGTAATTTCTTCATATTAATCAATAGATTCCCATGAACATGTTTGTATTTCCTTTACAAATGTTTGGATTTGGTTTATTTCATTATAGATCATATTAGATCCAAGTTAGATCTAGGATTCTAACACTAAGTAGAGAGGTAGAAAGACATTGTTTGTCTTTTATGTGTAGGAAGCGGATTGTGAATATTGGGGATAGAACGTCATATTTTCATAAGCCAAGATGTACGAAGGACAACCTACAGTTAAAGGTATGCTATATCCACCCCTCCTTAGGTTAATTGTGAATCTATTTTCTTGAGTCTACGAAACCCAGAGAAGTCTAGCCCCAATATCTTTCTAGGATCAATAGGAAGGTCCTAGGGATATCTACTTACCATAATAGTTAGATTTCTCCAATAACAGAACTAGCGACTCCATTGAGGAAGGATCTTTTGACTCTTCTCTTGTTTAAATTTTCTTGCCAAAACACCCTTTGTTTTATATTCTTGATTTGATTTATCTTGTCTTTGTTCTCTGTCAGAGTATAGATCTAATATATTTGAGACAGATCTAACATATATGGAGCATATCTACCTTTTCAAAAAATATTTTTTTCTAGAGTCATCGTAGGTTGCAATATAAGGGACACATGACGATCATCACTAGTTGTAACTCATGTGTCACATGACGATCCCTGGAAATTGAGGAAAGAAACATGTTTATATACTTCTCATGTCATATCTAGTCAGTCTGGGTCTAGAGGTCTCTGTTGATCTATTTTTCAAAGATCTTGTCTCTATCTAAGTTTCTTTGTCACATAATTTACCTTCATTTGTTGTTTGGAGTGTGATTGTGTGGTTTCTCTTGGATTGCTTGGTTAATTTTGTTTGTTATCTAGTAATCCTATGAATTTGGGCAGTGAACCCAACATATCTAAACAAATCTAGTATTATCTGATGTGATTTATTTTGGATTTTCCTTTTGTAAATATGATCCATTGCTATATCTATCCTTTAAGGTGAGATTTTGGTGAGATCTCTGTAGTGACATTGGATTGGGTTTTTAGCGTCACTACCAATTTCCTACAACCCTCCGCTTGTTGATTTGTTGGTTTTCCATTTGCATTTTTTTGTTCTTGCATAGATCAAGTATTGTTTTGCATTACATTTGGAAAAGTTACAAGAAGAAAAAAAAATTGCATGCTTGTGATCTTTTGAAGCATTAGAACAAGAGTTTGCATTGTTGAATTGTGTGGCTTGAGTTTTTAGAAGAATTTTGGATCTGAATTGTTTGTATGGTTTCTTGATGTGTGAGGTTGCATTTTCAAATTTACAAAGAAAAATGTGTATCTTCCCTCTATTAGATAGAATTCATTGAATTGAGTGAATTGTGTTGACATCTTTGCATTGCTTGGTTGGGTAAAGAGTAAGACACCATTAAGGTTTCATTCATCTCCCGTTGACATAAATAACAACCATAAAAAGAAATTGTGTAATCTAAAATCAATTAGACATTTTTTCATTTTTAGTGAACCAACATTAGATAGGCTTAGGGCCTTGGAATAGGATTGGAGAGTAAACTCTCCAAGGTGACGAAAATGAAACTTAGGAGTCATTAGAAAGTGATAAATTCATTATTGCAACCAGTATGTCAGGAGCCTCCTCTAACACAGTAGTTAAGAACGAGGTCTCATCAGGGAAAGTAGGGAGATTACCCTTCTCTACATGTTTTGGTGTTTGCGATATCGCTTTGATTGTTATGTGATGTAACACCTTCAGAACTTTGGGATTAGATACCCTTCCCTTACATGCGGTCAGACCTATTACTATTCACCCGGTCTTTGATTGTAAGTTGGTAGCCTTAGTGACCTTTCCTATGTAGACAATGGAGGTGACTGCAGGTGGGACATTCCTATATTACCTGGGGTAGACATTTGTTCACTATCTCAGTTCCCTTGGAGGATTCCCTCATTAATAAAGGATCATTTCACCAATTAGGTTTGTTTCACATAGATCATTGTAATTTCTCCTCATACCTTCGCTAACCAATATTGTGGGGACTTCATCTACCTCAGAGGGTTGGTTTTCAAAAGGCTCCTTGAGCCATTGGTTTCCTTGTTTTTATCCTATATTTTATAGGGGTGTGCTCTTTGATTCTAATTCTAGATCAGCCCGAGGTTGAATTATGTTTGATTTATACATATTGTTTTCACCCTGGAAGAATTATCGTGTTAGTCTCGTTGATTACGAGGACTAGAACCAATCACAGAGGTACAACTACATCTCAAGTGGCACAAAGTAGGTGACAAATAATTCGAAGGGTCTTATCTTTGGTTTGAGGAGAGTGGTTTGGTTGAAGTGGAAGTGGTCAATGAAGGTCCTCTACCAAAATTTAACCCTCCTTTAACTAATCTTGAAACACCTCTACCTGTCCAGGTAGGGGATATTTTTAGTGAGACATTTTATTTGTTCAGTAATCCTTACACCATGTCAGGACAAAGTGTCTCGTCCAGTGTAGTTGTACCATCCAACCCATCCTTAAGTGGAACTGGGGGAATCCTAGTGATGTCCACATTACCTTCTCTTACCACCATTGGACCTACATCATCCATGCCTTTTTTTACAGGTCCCTCGATCTAGGGGACCCTAATTTTGTCTTCATTTCCATCTATTAGTGTACCCTCCATTTCTATTCCCATCCCTTCCATCCCAGTGCCCACATTTGGATATTTGTTCGGGGGGGGAGCCTTGGTTTCAGTAAGGGAGGTGGAACTCATTCTCCCTCCACCATTCCTATGAGTAGCTCGGTATCATCAAGTGTAGGTGTATATTTTGGGTGGAACATTTCTAGTGGTTTTGGGATTGTCTCTAGTCAGGTTGGGGGTAGCAGTAGGTTAGGAGATTTTGAATTCTCATGGGTTGGAACCCCTTTCTATGGGGGAACACCCCTATGGGTAAATTTTCAAATTGGGGAATCCTTCCCTTTATCAATACCTCAGGTTCCACGAGATTTTTCCTTGCGCCTAATTTTGGGAAAATTTTCTTGGAGGGTCTACATCTATCCCTAGGGGAATGTCTAGTCCAGGGAGAATTCATTGTTACACATTATTTTGGTCACCCCAGTGATCAACTGACGACATGTGCATAACTCACTTCCATGTTCCCTGAAAACACTAAAAGAGATTTTCTCCATGAGAAAAGTGGTTTAACTTTTCTTCCTTAAAAACTATGACAAGGGAGATCGTCACACCCTTCTCTATACTTTGGGTGTGACAATGCTTGATCATTCCATGTTTCACCAAAGATATACTGTGTCATCGTCACAGGATTCTTGTGCATAGGATGCAATGATTCTTAAACAAGGGAAAAGTCAAAATTCACGAATGTTCTAGAAGATGAGGTGGCCTCCGAATGGTTTGGATTTACTCGCTTCTCTGATTTAGTAGGATCATCCTAATATCCTCATCTATCCCTCTTTCACCCTATATAAAGAGGGATCTCTTATGGAAAAGAATAAGGTTTTCAAAGGCTTTCATATGCATGAAGAGTTCTGTTATAGATTATACTTAGATAGATTTTCTTTAGCTCTCTAATTTAGATGGTGGATCTTCTTCATCAAAGTAATTTTAGAAAAGGTGTGTGTGTTGGAGTGAAGAGCCATTGAAAGGGAGCTTGTAGCATTAAGGCCTGGTTTGTATTCTCCACTTTCCATTTTAATATAATGCAGCAATACATTTCTTCCCTATAAAGGTGTCTTGACTTTTATTGTATAACTCCTTGATCTTATACATAGAATTCATTGGAATATATGTGTGTGTGTGTGTGTGTTCTTTCTCTTTGTTGGTTTATGATTTTTAAATAGATTCACCATCCTGCAAATACAAAGATGGAGTGACAAGGATGACACTAGTGAGGATCAAGTGTCATTTAAAAGGTATGTCACTTGTCCCTCTCTGAACTAGTTTATGTGAAAATGAAGTCTAAGGTGAAGTTTGTATTATGTCGTGTTTTGTTCTAGCTTCTTGTGGAAGCTAGGGAGATTATTTTGTGTCCACAGTTACCGATTTGTCTGATAACAAAATTTGGTGACCATACTGGGAATACAACCTCTTTTGGTTTTGTGCTTATTATTTTCTTTTAGCCTGCCTTGTTTTGATCAATTTCATTCTCTAAGTCTGTTGGTGATCCATCTTGACTACCTGGTCCTAAAGGTTCATTGAAAATTTTTGTCATTTTTCCAATTTTTCTTTATATTCAAAGATCGTCGCATTGTGTCCTATTTCAAACATGCGACGATTCTTTATTGTCACACTCTTCTTGTGTAGAATAGGGAGACCATGTCGCATTGTGCCTTGTTGAAAACCTGGGACGATCCTACATAGTAGCACTATACCTTTCTGTAACTTGCGACAATTCCTGTAGCAATTGGTGGAATCATAGTCAATTTTCTTTTCTTTGCCCATATTTGTCTTCATTTCCTGGGATGAACTTTTATCTTTGGTGAATGATTGGTTTCCTTCTTTTAAGCCTAGATTTGATCGATTTTCAAGGATTGAGAGTCTTCTTCATAAGGTTTGTAAATTTCATCTTTTACTTCTTATCGCAAGGGTATAATCTCAAGGCTTTGTTCCTGGGTGCTTGTTTGATAAGTAGTTCTTGATTTCTTTTGAGTTTTGGATTGATTTTAAGTTTTAGATTATCGTCGATTAAGAAACAATTTTTGTTTGCATTCGAAAAAAGGTTTTCTTATCTTTTCCTTTTTTTCTTGCATTGCGAGTTTGAAATGGGAAATAGTGTTGAGAGTGCATTAGTATTCTTAGAGCATTCTTTAGTTTTTGGATTATGTCTCTATTCTGATTTGAAAAGGAAAGGACTGAAGTTTATTCTTCTTTTTAGTAGTCTTTGTAAGAAAAAGTTTGCATTCAAATATTTGTTGAAAAGAGAAAATTGGAAGATTTAGTACACTTTGATTGTTTGGAATCAATATCATTCAAAGAGTGAGAAATTGTTCTTTGTAGCTTTTGTATTTTGGAAAGAGAAACCTTATCCCTATTGTAATTAGAGTTCATCGAATGAAAAAATTGTATTTCATATCTTCTTGCATCTTATTGGTTCAAGGTCAAATACATCATCGGTTTCACTTCTATTTCCCTTTTGAGTAAACAACAACCTTTAAACTACAACGTAATTTTAAAATATATTAGCAGCTTTTATTTTCTAGAACTTTTATACACAAACATTAGCTAGGATAGCTCTTTGGAATAGGTTGTAAGGAACAGTCTCCAAAGCATAAAAACACACAATAGTATCTTGTGATGGGGATAGTACAAATCCACTTGCTACATTTTTCCCTGGGAAGCACTTCTAACACAAGGGTCAATCACGAGGTTGTATTAGAGCTGGAAAAGCTATTCACCCTACTTTGTTGGTCTTAGTGTAGATATTACACCTATTATTGGGGGTCACTTGAGAAGAAAATCCTATGGGGACCTTCTCGAGTTGATTTCAGGATTAGATACCCTACCCTTATGCATGGATCATATTGTCGACTACTTCCCTAGACATGATTGTCATAATTGGTAACCTTAGTGGACCATCTCTTTAGACTCTTTACACGAGGTGAATGTGGAGGGGAAATTATTCATGGTAGCTGTAATCAATGTTGGCCAAACTCACTGGGCTCCTTGGAGGGTATACCCACGATTATGTGTGGGAGCTTGCACAAGGGTGTAAGTCCGTTAAGCAGGTCATTAACGTAACTTTTCCACCCGATTTATCCCATGCCCTTCTTGTATTGATTTTGTGACGTTGGATTTCATCACCAACTAGTGACTTTGAAATAAGAAGGTTTGTTTGTGTGTTTGATATCTAGATTTTATTAGTGGTTGTTTTTTGTTTCTCTAGTTGGCCATAGCTTTATTTCATTGTTTATTTTGTGTGGACAACATAGGCCCTCACTGTTCACGTAGGATGAAAGGGTTACCTTTGGAAGATCCAGAAGAATATACTCCTTTGCTTCCTAACTCACCAGAGGGTTTGGAAGCAAAGGACTATATTGAGTGAATAATAAAGACGTAGCCTCTGAGATTGGAAGTTCTACTCCATTGGAGGAATCCATACTTCCTGTAAATCCGTTATTGAGTGTTGTACAAGATCCACTTTTGATGCAGATAAATTCATCATGGGACATTGTTGTTGAAAATTATAGTAGAATACCTACTCGACCTCACACAGAGTCTAGTGTAGAGGATCCACCTTTTCAGTGTGAATTGTTTAGAAATCCAGTTCATACTATTGGAACTTGTAATCCTAGCTCTTCTGGCCCTGTTCGTTCTCTTTGGAGGACCTCTTCGTGACACGATATTTTTTAAAAACTATGAATGAGTCACCTACGCCAGAGGACCTCTAATCAACCTATGGAATCACATACACCTGTGAATTCCACTGCTTATACAGTACCCTTGGATCAGTTTACTGGAATGATCAATAATGTTGTCACAGTCTCAGACCAATTGTTGGTTGGTTCTCATATAATTCTTCCTCTCCAACTTTCTAGCTCTACCATGGTCCCACAAGTTACGCTTGTTTTTTCCAGAAGGGTGGTAATCACTCAAGCTTCTATTGGAACACCACTTTTGCTTAGATGAAATCCCTCACTTCCACCTAGGTATCACACTCTGAATAATTCTATTGGTAATTCTTCCCAGAATCCATTCGGAGGGCCTAATCTTTTTGTTCCTCATGGGTATAATGCTGCTAGTAGTTTTTCTCCTAAACCTACCTAGGTTTTCTCCATGGGGCTTAGTATTCCTCCTCCACCTTCACATGAAGGATCTAATTGTCCTGTCCCTAGTAGCTCCAATCAAGTTGGAGGCACAAGTCATTATGTCGCTTCTAGTTTTCAAATTCCTGTTGGAGGTCAATCTCAATTTGGGGGGAACCCTCAAGTTGGGGTTCATAACCTAGTGTACGGGCAATATACCCATGGATTATAGTATCAACATTGGAATTTTCCTTTCCAAGGAAATCAACAACTTCCTGGGGGGAAACCTCCTCAAGTGAATTATTTTATACTCCGTAATCCCAGGAAACCATATCCAGGTTCTATGAATCCTACCTTGGTTCAAGGTTTTCAGTCTAATTCTCCTTCCCAAGGAAGCTTACCCAATCAAAAAACCCAATTTGGATATTTGACTCAAAACCCTCCACCACCAAATTTTACAGGACCCTCTAACTATCTACAAACTACTTATGGTCCTACTGGTATACCTACATGACTACCTCCTCAAAATTACTAGTATCCTCAAGTGAACAAGAAGTTGTCATTTCTTGCTACTTTGGATTTACCGGATTTAACTAGGATTTTGAACGATCCTATCTTGCATTCTCCTTATTGGCCAGTCTTACCTTCCAATTTACCATCATACATTTCTAAGTTTGAAGTCCTATCAGTGGAAGACCCAAATAAACACATCATGACTTTCCATCTTTTGTGTTCATCCAACTCCTTGATGGATGACTCCATTAGATTACATATTTTTCAATGAACTTTGATGGGTTCGGAAACCGAATGGTATATTGAATTTCCATGAGGATTATTCAATGACTTCAACACCCTAGCTATGTATTTTTAATGCATTAACAGTTACCGATCCAATATGAGACATGAACCGAAATTTTTAGCTTATTTAAACAATCCTCATTTACTCACATTTTCGATCATATTCATGAGTGGAGGAGGAGGAGATGCTTAATCAAAATTCCCCTTCCTGATCAACTATTGGTCGAGTGGTTTACCAAGTCACTCATTGGTCCTATATCCCATGATGTTTCCATGGGTGGTATCATCATTGAAGAGAAGGCGATTATTTGTTCTTAATATTTGGATCTTGTTTATTCACAAATGAGCACACTATATGACTTGATCCCTGATGCTCCTTGCCCATATACAAATCCAATCCCAACACCTCCAATAGCTTCTCATGTTGTTTATGGGGTGATTGAAACTTTTCACACTGAGACTCAATATAAACCAGTGAGTCATTCCAATCCCAAGTCTATTACTTATAATGTACAAAATATGCCTCCTCCGACTCCTTCTCCCAGTAAAACTTATGAAGTTAATTCGGTTCAATCTACACCTACCAGTAAAAATAAAAATAAAAATAATGGGAAGGATAAGAATAAAGAGGATAAAAATAATAATCAACAATCCGATAAACCCATGACTCAGCTTACTAATGAAAAATAAAAGCACAAACCTCGTTATCCTTGTCTTATTTGTGGTGAGTATCATTATACAAAAGATTGTCCACGATGTACTGAGGTTACTAAGTTCCTGCAAGCGATCGGGACACCTCCTACACTCATTGTTTTGTCACAACCTTTTACTTCTCATTAGCAGGTCCAATTGGTCATTCATTACCAACCTTCTGTCTCTACCACATCTTATGTACTCATGTCTACTGGTGACTCCAAGAAGAATGATGTTGCAGTCGCTACTCAAGCCAAAGATTATTCTCCTTCAAAAATGAAATTTGATGATTCACCACCTCCATTGGTTCAACCTCCTCCACCGACTTCACCGCCCAATTGTCCTCTTCATATCAAATGACTGAGTCTAGATAGATTTCTTCATCGTCCTCCTAAGGGAATTGTTCATAAGTCGTCGTTTAATCCTCGCGCACATGTTGCTCAAAACTATAGTATTGTAGAAGATCTTACGCGTTCACCTTATGGGATGTCATCTCTCGAAGTCCTTCAAAGTTGTCCTACACAACATAAGGAAATATTAAAGGATATTGGTGGAATTGATCCTACCAATACTAACTTGATAATATTTTACTTGGAAGATCATATTCCAAGGCTTCCTCCTCAATTAGCATTTCAAATACAAGTTATTTTTGAAAATAAGAATATTTTTCGAACCATTATTAACGAAGGAGCCTTGAATTGCATCATGTCCATCACTTTATTGGAAAGCCATTAGCTCTCCTTCCCTTATCGATTCACACAATAGTCTAAAATCATTTAATGGTACATGATTTAAACCTTGTGGTGTTCTTCCTTCGTTGTCTATTACGTTATAAGGAAAAGTGGTTACTGTTGAGGTTGAGGTATTTTATGCACCTCTTGATTACAACCTTCTCCTTGGTCGTAGTTGGATTGATTCCATGCATGCAGTTGTTTCTACTCTTTTCTGTGTGATACGTTTCCCTCACCAAGGAAAATTTGTTACTGTCAATCAACTTGCCTTCTTTAATTCTAATTCGTGTACTATTAACGTACCTTTCATTACGAAAACACCTCCTAGTTATGAGAATGTCGCTGTGGGTCTTCTAAATGATTCATTGTTAATGGGGATGTTCTCGATTCCACCACATGATATTCCTACTCCTTTTTTTTCTTTTATTAACATGATATCAACCACTGTTGGTGAAATCCCTGAGTTTTATGACCCTTGGATAGTACCTAGCTCTGACGATTGTCTTCGTTACAACGATAGAATTCCTTTAAGTTCGATGGAATTGGATTATCAAGCTATTCAATTGAAAACTCTTTCTACTCATTCTCTCTTAGACACGTCTCTGGATCTGTTTCACGTAGTTTTTCACACCGATGAGATGCTCATGACAATCATGTCTATGGAATATACCCCATGGGACGATGCGCATAATCATTCTATTCTCTTCCTGGAACCCGAGACCATAGAGAGTTACCAATGTATTTTGAATCTGTCTACTGTTGTTAATATTTCCCCTGTTCCTGAACCAATACATGATTTTTTGTATGAAGGGAACTTGGGTAACATTTCACCCACCATCCCTCTAGATATTTTTATTAAACCCAGAGTTGTGGAAAATGTTCACATCGGTGCCTCATGTTCTTCTGATGAGATCCGAATTTACAAACCTATTTTCCAATAATTCTGTGACATCTTTTCTTAGAGTTACGAAGAAATTCCTGGAATTGATCCATATATTGTTGTACATGAGATTAAGACTTACTAGGATGCTAAACCCGTTCGAAAAATACTTTGCCCAATACATCCACACAAATCTGCTACTATTAAATTTTAAGTTGAAAAACTTCTTAAAGTCGGTTTTTTCTATCATGTGGCTTTGACTGATTGGGTGTCTAATATTGTTTTGGTTACGAAGAAACAAGGCACGATCTGTGTTTATGTAGATTATATGGATATCAACAAGGCTTGTCCCAAAGAAAATGATCCAACCCCTTTCGTTGACCAGATCGTTGACGACTGCACCGGGAGTGAAATCTTCTCTTTGATGGATGGTTTCTCCAGCTATAATCAAATCAATATTTTACCCGCGGATCAACATAAGACCACTTTTATTTTCCGTTGGAGAACTTTCACATACAAGAAACTACCTTTTGGTCTCAATAATGTTGATGCAAATTTTCAACGCGCTATGTATTATTCTTTTCATGATGTTAACAACATTGTCCAACCTTACCTAGATGATTTACCGATGCATTTTGTGCATCGTCAAGATCACCCGACACATTTACGGGCCATTTTTCTACATTGTCTCTATTATCGCATACAATTGAATCCACATAAATGTGTTTTTTTTGTGGAGTCCAGACGACTTCTTGGTTTTATCGTTTCTACACATGGGATTAGGGTGGACCCTTTAAAGGTTAAAGTTATTCTCAATCTGTCTCCTCCTTCTACATTACGCAAACTCCAAAGTTTGAAAGGGAAGGAAATTTTTTTACATCGATTCATCCCCAATTATGTTGAATTAATGAAAGGTTTTACTCGACTTATTAAAAAGGGTCACGATTTTGTATGTGACGACATTGCCAACAAAGCCTTTGAAGCTTTGAAACTTTCCTTAACCTATACACCACTCTTATTTCCACCCAATTATAGTTGAGATTATTTATTATACTTAGCTTATTCAGACTCTACCATCGCTATGGTTCTAATCCAAGAAGATGATTAGCATGATAAACATGTTATCTACTATTTGAGTCAAAGTCTCACAACCACCAAAACCAAATATTTTCATGTGGAGAAAATGGCCTTGGCAGTTGTTTAAGTTGTTCAACACTTTCGTCATTATATCTTATTGGGCAGAACCATAGTCATTTCCAATTGCAACCCTATGCATGACATCCTTACTCGACAATTTTTTGGGGGGAAATACTCCAAATGGATAATGATTCTCCAGTAGTTTGATTTGGAATTTGAGCATGCCAAATCAAATAAATCTTCTTTTTTTTTTGAGTTGATATGTGACCTTCCCTCTACTGAGACAGATATTGTGGAAGAGGATTCCTTTCCTAATGAGCCTCTCTTTCTGATCAGTTATGATGAAATATGGTATGGAGACATTATCATTTATCTCTAAACCCAAACTTTCCGGCCCGATATTTCTAGTGTATATCGTCGTCATATTCGTTATCAAGCCCGTCAATATATTATCCTTGGTGATACCCTTTACCGTTGTGGTATTGATTCTGTATTTTGACACTGTCTAACCTATGATGAAGCTGAGAAATATTTGAATAACTGTCATTCCAGAGCATGTGGTGGTCATATGTCTAGGTATGCTAATGCCTAAAATATCTTACGAGTTGGTTACTTATGGCCTTCATTATTTAAAGATTTCATTACTGCCATCCAGAAATGCCACGCTTGTCAAACATATAACAATAAGATTTGATCTCATATTACTCATATCTACCTTGTATTTTTCATTGGTTCATTCGCTAAATGGGGAATTGACTTCATGGAATGTAACCCTCACTCGGTCGGGGGGCATGGATACATTATCGTAGCCGTGGATTATTTCACTAAATGGGCCGAGGCGATGCCTACATTTGATAACACAGAGAAAATTGTAGCGTTGTTCATATTCAATCATATCCTTACTAGATTTGGTGTTCCTCAAGCCATCGTCACTGACCATGGTAGTCATTTTCGTAATTTCATGATGTCTGAACTTACCGAGAAGTTGGGTCTTCTACATGAAAACGCAACACCTTACTATCCACAAGAAAATGTCCAGGTTGAAGCAATTAACAAGGTTCTTATTACTATGCTTCAACAGATGATAGGAATTCACAAGTCAAGTTGGAACATGATGCTCTTCTTGGCATTATGGGCCTCTCAGACATCCACTAAATCTTCGACAGGGTTCACACCTTTCCAGTTAGTATATGGTATTGATCTATTATGTTGATTGAATGTGAAATCCCATCTTTGAAACTAGTTTTTGAACTTCTCCCTAACACCTCAACTGAATAGGAACGTCTCTTGTATTTGATGTAATTAGACGAGACTCGCCGTGATGCTTCCTTAGTCATTGAAACTCAGAAGAAGCATTTCAAAGCTCAATATGACAAGCATGTTAAAACATGTGTTTTTTATGAGGGTGATTCGGTTCTCTTTTACGAACATGATCATGACTTATTAGGGGCTGGTAAACTTGAGCCCATGTGGCATGGCCCTTATATTATGAAACAAGTGTTGGAGAAAGGGGCTTATGAGCTGGTAGATTATGATGGAATTCCTTTGAGTGAACCCAGAAATGGCCTTTACTTGAAGAAGTACTATGCTTAAACTATTTTTTCATGAGTGTTGTGTATTTTTAGTGTATCATACTCTAGTGTGACTTTTTCATTTTTTTTCTTCCTTTTAGTTTCTTACCTTGCACTGTTCTTGGTTTCTATATGTCAGTGTATTATCTACCCTATATCGACTTGTTGATGGTTCTAATTGCAACACTCAAAACCTAGCTTCTATTGCATGGGAAATCTATGCACCTACGGATGAGTTGATCATTAAACACGGTGTTTTCCTTGGTCGTGCAACTAATAATATCATGGAATACAGTGCATTTATCGAATTATTAACTGATGTAATTACATTTGGAATCTGTTATCTTATTGTCTGACTTGATTCACAGTTAGTAGTGCTACAATTGAGTAATGTTCATTCCATGTGAAGTCCTACTTTGTTATGGGTATACTTAAGAATTCGCCTCTTGGAAAGACATTTTGATTATATTGAGTATCAACATATTCCTAGATGTCTAAACACATTGACAAATGAATTGGCTAATTATGTGTTAGACAGACATTTGATACATTTATAAATGCAAAAACACATTTAAAAAACCAGACAAGTAAGCCGGTAGGCACTTTATATTAATACGACAAAAGTTACAAAAAGTGTTTGTCCAAGGACCAAAATATAAAAACAATGAAGATCATGGCTTCATATATAAAAGAATCAAGGATGATTCTCGTTGTAAGAAACAACTTCTTGTGCTACTATATGAAGCAGTCGACCAATATATCTCGATATGCCAACTGTATGGCATTGGTAGCGACGAGGAAGTTCGCCCATCATGATATCATGGATGTTCATGGTTAATACCTCTAGGTCTTGCTCGATATTTTGGACATCCTCGAAAAAAATGCCTCGACTCGCCATAACACCTATCTCTCCTCGCCTCTAAATGGGAGATGATCCCGGAGGACGATAAGGTGCCACATCTACATTATTGAGAGCACTTGATTAGCCTTGGATAAATGACAAAAAACATTTTATATAATTAAAATATCAAAAACATCATATAATGAAAATTCCCTTCTTACTTATGTCTCCCCATTGAGATCCCTCAGGAATATCTAAGTCAGGATCCCCACGTAATTTCATCCCAACGTAAGCATAATCCTCCACCATGATTAGTTGATCTCTCATCCATTGGAATAAAGCTTTGTCATACTTGACGATAGGCACGTCATCGTGACAAGCCATCAAATCCACCCATTTTTTCATCTATGGATCTTGTGGAGAGGGTATGCCACACCCCACCTGTAGACGTAAGACAAGGACCCTCTCCAGGAAGAAGGACACTAAAATGGATCCATAACCAAACTGTTTCAATTGACCATTCTGACACGTTGCCAGTTTATTTTTCATGTTCTTTAAGACAGCGTCACACCAATTGAAGACCCGAGGCTCCATACACTCTATGGTGTAATGAAAGTGGCTTCGCAAATCCATGTGGGGAGCTGCACTCCCTACCATCCTAGTGATATTATATAGGATGGTTCTCAATGGTAAACCCCGAACATACCTAATGGCAACCTTGCCACTATGATTTTATGTACCTGGCACACAATGGTGTGCAACATAGTAATCCATGGGTTATCCCCCACCCTTTCTTCCCGAGAGTGATACTTGAGTGTATGAACACCCATGTGAAAGGATTGTTCATTTACATCCCACATGTGGACTAGATACTCCAACAATCTCAATTGGGCTCTCATGCCCTGAATTTTGAAGAACTTGAGTAAACCACACTCTCAGAGTGCCATGACAATGCCTGGGTCATTCCCGACAAAACAATCTTCTTACTCATGCTGTCATTCCCTCCACTTGAACATTTTTACTGAGGAAAACCTGCCAAGTAACATCAAAAGATGATTAGAGTCATAAAAAATCAATTCTTGGAAGTTTTCCTAACTCATTTTTTCTTTTCAAAAATTGAGTTGCGGTCGTCGTAAGTCTTTTATTTTACATAGAGCGACGTCGTTACACCCTGGCATTGAGTCCCCTGCAAAAAATTGAGATCATCGCAGTTCATGATATTGTGAGCTTGCGATGATCTCAAAGCATAGTGACCTCCAAAAAATAGAACTAAACTCAAAATTAAACGAATAAAAATGAAATTTTAAACAATGAAAAGAGAAAGGGGCAATAGATTACCTTTTTGATGGAAGCGGTTTGCAAAATGGTCCACCAGGCGCTACAGAATTGACGCTTGAAATTTGGAAGAAAAAGAGGGTTTTGGACACTATTTGGGTGAAATTGCAAAATGAAATGGTAAATGGGTTGTTTTGACCTATTTTATTACTTTTTACCATATCTTATTGCAATTGTTTTTTTTTTTTATATTTTACCTATGCCCTAAAGTCTAACCAACATCGCAAAGTGTTTTCTATTACAAATTGAAAGATCTAAGGATGAGACGTTTGACAGGGATCCACCATTTTTAGTTGTTTTTGTGTGTTTTTCTTATGTACAAATGCTTTTAGGGTTTTTTTAGGAAAAACTCTGAGCACAGTCTTAATTCTTTCTCATGCTCATGAAACCATGAGAATGCAATCGAGTAACATTTTATCTTTTTTTCAAACTCGTATTGGTAATACAAAAAACAAACCCTATGGAGTATCCTTTAAGCGCTTTTCAAGCTCCCTAAACATGAAATGATAGCCGATCGACCTTGTTCTTTTCATGCTCATAAAATTATTTAAAGAAAATGTCTGATGAGCATTAAATTATCTCTTTTTCGGTCTAGTCAAAATAACTTACGAAAAAGGACATTATGGAGTTCTCTTTAAGTATTTTTCAGGATCTCTAAACCCGAAAAACCCCTGAGTTCTATTTCTTTAGAATCATAAAACAAGCATCGAAAGGCCCATATGGGATCGAACCACTCCTTCTTAGGTTTTTTTAAACATACTCTGAGGGACTCATTCGAAGGATGAGCTTACATTACAAGCATATGTTATCCTCCTCAAGATTGTGTAAAAATAAAGAGGTACTCACCAGAAATGGTGTGGGAAAATTGGGAAAGAAATGTGTATCTGTATCTATGTTAATGGCAGTAAAGTCTCTCTTAAACATGACACACCCATTCATCACTATATTTGGGTTGGGAAATCCATTTATTTCTCGTTTGACCATCCACAAGTTCATACGTTGGGTCCTCCTTGAGTCAATGCTGCTAAGAAAATTGTCATGTCATTCATATGTTCAAGAGAAGTCCAACCTAAACAAGACTTCTATCGAGTCGGCCATCTACAGTTATAAATTTTCTACCATGTCGGCCTTCCCTGAGTCAGTTTCGAATCACTTGATACTCTGATCTACTTCAAATCTGTTACATATTTATTTTCATTGATGGAGGATACATTAAGGCCCTCCTATGATGATTATTTTCCTGTTGTAATATCCCTCGATCGAACCCAAATGTAAATATAATCCAAGTATATTTAAGCTAGTGAGTTTTTTAGACATCATTTTTGTAATACACCTTTCATGGCATGGTGCGTGCATATACTGCACAGTAAAGGGATGTAATGTGCACATTTTTGAATACCGCGGGCAGTAACTAAAGTGCGCACAACCTTAAAGACATAGGATACAATGCGTAATAACTAAGGAGCACACAACCTTAAAGATAGAGGATACAACGTGCAGTAACTAAGTGCATGCAATATTAAGGTCAACAAACCTTTGTGTATATAATATGCATTATAGGCTGGTGAGCCAGTATTATAAGTCAGAATGCTTATGTCTTGGAATTAGGCCAGCGCACCTAGATGTTAAAGGCTAGAGTGCCTACTTTGTACATGACTCATGATTAATATAAAATACATCACTTTCTGTAGACCGACCACGATAAAAGAGATGGGGGACTGAACTTCACCAGTTAGGGAAAGAGAGGGCCAAAAGTCAAGGGAATATTATATTAATATTTCCTAAAACATAAAGTATGGATAATTAGTTTATCCTAAGTTCTAAAGTTGGGGACAAGTAGAAAAAAGTAACTTTTGATATGACAAGTGTCAAGTTGGGGCCATGCATTGATATCGTGGGGAAACTTAGCTCAGGGGGGATTTTTCTCACAGATACCTTACGAACGGGGAAAGGGGGGGCCATCAAGTTGACCATCATTTTTGACAAAGACTTCAAAGTGATTCCAAAACACACTCAGTTATCCAGTCAATGACTCCATGACCATTTCACTCATACATTCCTTTATCCTTGAGACAACCATTTCACCTTTCTGAAGCATGTTTTTCACATCCTTTTTGGTTGGTGTACCTAGTTAGCTTGGAGTGGGATTGAAGAAACGGGTTGTCAGGCCTGTGAGCAGTTCTCTGAGCTAGAGAATTGTTGGGGATTGACTTTTTTAGGTGCTAAAATGTAGCTGAAATGCTCTAAGACTTCCATTTCGGCCTATTGCTGAAGCCCTAGAAGGGAAGTGGGGCAGCTGAGGGACTGTTGAGCAGAGAAGGGGCACACTTCCTTGGGTGGGACAGGCATGTGGGGAATGAGAGTTTGTAGGCTATTTGAGTGAGCACCTGAGATGGAGTCTTTCCTGTTGTCCATGAGCCTTAGCCTGGATAGGAATCCCTTTACCCTGTGTGGAGTTTAGTCCCAACTCGGGGGTGATTCACTGTTGAGAGTGATGAACAGTGTAGTCTATGGCTGGGAGGTTTGTGGACGGTCTATACGCAATTGGTGACAGTATTTCTAAGATAAGTACCAATTGTATGATATATGGATATGCTATTTTGTTATTGACATGCCTATGATACGATTTTATCATATATGTGACTATGATTTCTTGTGTGCTTATGGGTAATTTCCTGTAAATGATGCATATTGGTAACTACTGTTATTTTAATATAAAACTCATATGTTAGAGAAAGTAATTGTGTGTTTATGTTTAGATGTAAAGCTTCCGTGGGCATGTTGTATGTATATGTTTTAGTTGCATGCAGTCTAAAGAGTAAATTTAGGTGGCATTGCTTAGTTGACTACTGGGTATGCTACTGTATATTCCGCAGTATGGGAACAAAAGTGTTCCCTAGAGTAGCATGGCCCAACTTGATGGCTGGGAATGTTACCAACTGGTGTCAGAGCATGAGTGGTTTCTTTGGAGTGGCGTACCCCGGACTCAGGTTGGCCAGGGGGATCGTTATAGTATGGTATCAGAGCCTCAGTTCAACATTGAGCTTGGATGGGCCAGAAGGGTGCAATTGAAGTGAATATTCACATAAAAGTAACTTCAAAGTGACCAGAATTAGATTCATAGAGTGTCCTTGGAAAAGGTTGGCATACTGGCGCGCGCAGTAAATTTGTCACCACGTGGGAAACCGTGGCGTGACAGTGTGCGTGGTAAATTGTGGCGCCGCACGAAGGATTATTATGTGTAGATGCATGCACTGAAATTAGCCTTGCGCGGTAAGCACACACATAGTAAGGTGCACATGTGGTGTGCAAGCATTGCTTAACATAGATGAGTTTTGTTGGTACATGCATAAGTATGAGTATAGGTTATTTCGCGATGGTGTATTCAGTAGTGTGCGCAGATATTTGAGCGTGCGGGAATATGTTAAAATTGACATGGTGCATGCATAGGACGAAAATGCATGTGGAATATCGATGTGCAGTATCGAAACTGTGCGCAATGGATATTGGCACACAACGCCAGAGTAGTGCACGTAAGTAGTCGGTACGACGAAGAAGAAATGCACAGTAGATTTAGGTGCACAGAGAAGTGTTTACCTTGTAATATTGCTATGCACGATAATATAAATGAACAGGTCAAGTTAAATGCACGCGAATTCGTTTGGAAGGCGAGGAGTCTAAGTTTAAATTGCATGATAATAAAAGAAAAATAAACACATAACCGCATTGAAGCATTAATTAAAAAGAATTACAAATTTTAATTTCTTCCAATTTAGAAAGATGAAAATAAAATATAAGATTACAAGAAAAACTTATTATAAAAGAAAACAAGAGTCATAACATCACCAGATTGTAATTGTAATAAAACAATCTAAAATCCGTTTCTGTATTTATATAATCATATTAATCACAAAATTACAAAAGGGTGATGACAACAGTTAGCCTGTTGTAAAAAGGGTCATTGAAGAACATGCCTATCATCTCTTGTACTCTTTACCTCCACTACCGGCTATTCAAAATTTGCTAAGACATCCTTATCTTAGTTGAAGACTTTCTTCAACTTAGCAATCTCTCCCTTTTAAGAGGAGTCTAACCAGATCAGTTGATTTTTCCAACTCTTTCGGCTGCTTCAACCGTAGATTCCTCCTTCTTATGCCGCTTACTCCTTTTCTTCTTAGCGTCTGGCCTGTTGATGACTAAATCCTTTATAGTGGGATTCAGCCTGACTTCCAATCATGAGTCAATAACTAGATCTATGTGGAACTTAGTTGCTAGAAGGCGTGCAAGGACCCTTTCCTCCTTATTCACAGGAAAGCCAAGCATGTTGCTCGAATAACTAGTCTCACTCGAATTAGCTTTGTCCATGTATCTCAGGTTAGGGATATCGAAATCTGTCTTTACAGAGAGAAAGAATTCGAGCAACTTGAAGATTACTATGGTTATGGATACACATATATCTTCATACTTGGGGAGTGGTAATTATAGAACTCCATTTATGAAGCGCAGACAAATTATGTACAAAGAGCGTTGGGTTTTCATGCTCGGCCAATCCATTTCAAATGATTATCTTTTGAGTTCGTTACATGGCAGCATTCAGTTGAAGTCACATGGTTGTGAAGTACCGAACGAATGAAGAAGGGTGATCTGACTAGCTATCACACGCTCCACGAGTGGTGGATTTGACATGTTGAGACATGTAATACCGTGTCTTGGCAAAAGTGGTTTCAACAAAACCACCTTTTTGCGCAAGTTTATCTCGGAAGGAACTGTGCGTCAACATTCTCGAGACTTGGGTCTTATCTAGAATTGTCGTGGTGATAACACCAGGAAACTGGGATTGATAATTCTGATGTGTATGTTGAAATGAAATGGTGCATATTCTCATGAATTGTTGATTTGTTAGTCTGATTAGTTTCAATGGTTGCATGTTTTGCAGAATTAACAACAACTCGGTCAGGTCAGACCAGTGCACAATACATAGGAATGGAAGAGGCACAGGGGAATTACAGTCATCTAGAGAAGAGCATAGGGATGGATGTCCATTTGGGCATGGAAGGAATGAACTCCAATGGACATGGAGAAGAAAGGAATGAAGATATGAATATGGATGAGACCATTAAGAATTTGCAGAAGGATTTCCAAAGCCATAAAGATGATAATGAAAGGCCTATGAAATCCAAAGAGCGACAAGATGACTTCAACATGAAGTTGTTGGAAGTTTTGAATAGAATAGAGAAGAAATTGGTTAAGGAGAGTGGCTCGAGTAGATCTGAGAGTTACAAATCTTCAGAGGAGAAGGGAGAAGTACAAATTTCTAGTAGACATCACCATCATCTCCATAGGCATTCCCATAAGAGAGAAGGAAACAACTCAAGTCTATCCCCTATTAGAAGGTATAAGAGATCTGGGGTGGATGAGCTGCGAGGAGAAATGAACAAAATCAAACCTCCTACATTTGATGGTGAAGACAAGAAGGATGAAGATGCCGAAACATGGTTACTAGGCATGAGGAAGTATTTTCAATTGCATAATTATTCTTCTCATTCTAAAGTTAGAATCACTATCTATCAACTCAAAGGAAATGCCTCCATGGGGTGGGATCAACTTGTGCAGGTACATCACATTGTAGAGAAAAGTGTTTCTTGGAGAGAATTCAAGAAGTATTTTGAGAAGAAGTACTTGACCAAGAGATACTATGACAAGAAAATGAAAGAGTTCTTTGAACTCAAGCTTGGAAGTACGACCATAGATGAATATGAGAGAAGTTTTCCAGAACTGTTGAAGTATGTCTCTTTCATTAAGGATGAGACAGTCAATATTCAACGGTACTTAAGTGGATTTCCATCATTCATCAGTGAAAAAATACAGTATGATGATCCCAAGACATTAAAATAGACCATAAGGAGAGCTAAATGCTTATATGACCAGCTGAAAGCAAGACCAGCTTTCCAAAAGGCTTGGGAAGACAATAAGAAATTGAAGATGGATCAGAGGAAGAAGGGATCTAAGCCACCATTCTTCAGAAATAATCCACAATGGCAGCAAACACATAAGGAAACCAGAGTGATTGACACAGGGACTCAAGGGCCAAGAAAGCCACCTATGCAATGTTGGGGTTGTAAAGGAGACCATAAGTTCATAGATTGTCCTCATAGAGGCGAAAAAGGTAGGTTTGTTCACAATGTACAATGAGTTGAGACAGTAGAGGACATGGGAAAAAATGTGCCAAGGATTTATGCAGCCTTGGACAACAAGCAAGCAGAGTATCAGTCCCACATGATTGAAGTGCAAGGTATGATCAATGACCAAACCCTTGCTATTTTAATTGATCCGGGAGCTATCCATAGTTATATAGACCCTAAGATGGTGGAAACTTTGAAATTTCCAAGAAGCAAGCATGGGAAATCCTGGTTGGTGAAACTGGCTACAGGAGCCAGAAGAAAAGTTAATGAGATGGTTAAGTCCTGCCTCATAGACATGAATGGACTAAATACCAGGGCAGATTTGAACATCTTACCCTTAGGTTCCTATGACTATTTAATTGGGATGGATTGGTTGGACCCACATCATGATCTATTGGATTGTCATAACCAAGCATTCACTTGTTTGAATGAAGAAGGGAACCAAAGGAAAGTGTAGGGAATTCCCAGGGCAATAACTGTTAGATAAATTTCAGCATTGCAACTGAAGAAATGTTATAGAAGAGGATGTCAAATATTTGCATCTCATATGGAAGAGACACCTGAAGACAAGGTGCCAAATTTGGAGAATTATGCAGTCCTAAAAGAGTTTGAAGATGTATTCAAGAAAGTACCAGGACTACCCCCAAGGAGAGACATTGATTTATCTATAGATTTGATGCTTGGAGCAGCGCCATTATCAAATACTCTTTATAGAATGAGTATACCAGAATTGAAGGAGTTACAAATGCAACTTGAAGAACTTCTGAAGAAGGGGTATATACACCCAAGTGTATCACCTTGGGGTGGCCCAGTCTTGTTTGTGAAAAAGAAAGATGGAACATTAAGATTGTGCATTGACTTCAGACAATTGAATAAAGTGACTGTAAAGAACAAGTATCCTCTGCCAAGGATTGATGATCTTTTTGATCAATTGAAGGATGCAAAGATATTTTCAAAGATAGATCTCAGATTGGGATACCATCGGGTAAGAATCAAGGAGAAGGATATCAACAAGACCACCTTCAGGACAAGGTATGTTAATTATGAGTTCATAGTGGTGCCATTTGGGTTGTCAGATGCACCAGATGTTTTCATGTGCTTAATGAATGGTGTTTTCCGAGAATATGTAGACATGTTTGTCATTGTATTTTTGGATGAGATTCTTATATATTCCAAGTCGTAGGAAGAGAATGAACATCATTTTAGGATGGTGTTGCAAGTATTAAGGGAACATAAGTTGTATGCCAAATTGAGAAAGTGCTCTTTTTATCAGAAACAAATTCATTATTTGGGGCATATCATCTCAAAATATGGGATAGCAGTGGACCCTGAGAAGGTAGAAGCCATTAGAGAATGTTCAGCACCAAATAATGTGACAGAAGTCAGATCTTTCATGGGCCTTGTAGGTTACTACAGGAGATTCATTGGAGGATTCTCGAAGATAGCACACCCAATCACTTCCTTGCAAAGAAAGGGTATGAAGTTTCGATGGATGTCAGACTGTGAAAGGAGTTTCCAACATTTGAAACAATTATTGACAAGTGCTCCAATACTAAGGATTGCAGACCCAAATGAATATTTCATTGTATGCACAGATGCATGTAATGAAGGGATGGGTGGAGTCCTCAGTCAAAATGGATTTGTGATATTTTATGAATCAAGGAAGTTGAAAGAGCATGAAATAAACTATTCCACTCATGATTTGGAGTTGGCAGCCATAGGGCATGACTTGAGGAAATGGAGACACTACCTCATGGGAAAAAGGTTTGAGTTAAGAACAAACCATAATGGTTTGAAATATTTATTTGATTATCCAAATCTAAATGCTAGACAAAGAAGATGGTTAGAATTTCTACACGAATAAAACTTTGATATAAAGAATATCAAAGGGAAATAAAATAAAGTGGTTGATGCACTCAGCAGGAGGGTGCATGAACTACGTGCTACAACCATCAGCATGTATCAAACTGATGTTAAAAGAAAAATTTTGGAGGCTGGAAATACAAATCTGCAGTATAGATAATTGGTAGCAGTGATACAACAGGGTAAGATACTTCGGAAGATGGATATTTATAAGTTGGGACTAGATTGAATACTTTTGCACAAGAAAAAAAGTTTTGTACCAAATGTCCAGGACTTAAAACGTGTAATTTTGCATGAGATGCATAATGCTCCTTATGCAGGGTACCCTGGATATTAGAGAACTGTAGCAGAAGTCAAGAGCCAATACTTTTGGCTAGGTATGAAGAGAGAAATTGTAGAATACATCGCTAGGTGTATGGAATTCCAGAAAGTTAAAACAGAGCATAGGCACCCAACAGGATTGTTGCAACCTGTTCCCATTCCTGAATGGAAGTGGGAAGTGGTGAAAATGTATTTTATTATGGGATTCCCCAGAACAGGCAAGCTACATAATTCGATTATGGTAGTGGTGGACAAGATTACAAAAGATGCCCAATTTATTCCACTAAAAAAAACTCACAAAGTAGCAAATGTTGTTGATATTTTCATGAAGGAAGTGGCACGATTGCACGAAATTCCTAAAATGATTGTGTCTAATAGAGACCCGAAATTCACCTCAAATTTCTAGAAATTATTGTTCAAAGGATTCATAACGAATTTGAACTTTAGTGCAACTTATCATCCTGAGTCTGATGGACAGACATAAAGAGTGAACAAGGTGATAGAAGATATGTTGAGAATGTATGTAATGGACAAACCATCGAAATGGGAAGACTACCTACATTTAGTAGAATTCACTTATAATAATGGGTATTAAGCATCATTGAAAATGAGCGCATTTGAAGAACTTTATGGAAGAAGGTGCAATACTCCAGTAAGCTAGGATAATCCAACTAATAGAACAGTAGTCGGGCCAGAAATTCTCAAGGAGATGGAGGACCAAATGTTAAAAATTAAGTAGAATTTGAAAGCTGCCCAAGACAGACAAAAACATTATGATGATTAAAATAGAATCTACAAAGAATTAAAATGGGTGATCATGTTTTTTTGAAAGTGAAAGCTAATAGGATCTCCTTGAAGCTGGGAAGCTGTGCCAAGTAAGCAGCCAGATTTTGTGGACCATTTGAAATCCTAGAGAGGATTGGTCCAATTGCTTATATGATTGCATTTCCTGCATCTATGTCTGTTCATAATGTCTTCCATGTATCATTGCTAAATAAATATATACCCGATGCTAATCATGTTATTGATTGGAATGTTATTCAGGTGGAGAAAGAAGGCCCTTTCCAAGTGCATCTGGTGCGCATCCTGGCTAGAAAAATCAAACAACTCTAGAATCGAGCCATAGGGCTTGTAAAGGTCCAATGGACCTGGTACAAACCTGAAGACGCTACTTGGGAGCATGAGGTTGCAATGTGGGCAGAATACCCTCATATTTTTGAAGAATTTTGAGAATTTTGTTGTATATGGGTACATGATGCACTGAGGACAGTGCATAAATAAGGGGAGGGGATTGTAATATCCCTTGGTTGAACCCAAATGTAAATATAATCCATGTATATTTAAGCTAGTGAGTTGTTTAGACATGATTTTTGTAATACACCTTTCATGGCATGGTGCGCGCATATACTAAGCAGTAAAGGGATGTAATGTGCACATTTTTGAATACCGCGCGCAATAACTAAGGGGTGCCCAACCTTAAAGACAGAGGATAGAGTGCAATAACTAAGGTTCACGCAACCTTAAAGACAGAGGATACAATGCGCAGTAACTAAGTGCACGTGATAGTAAGGTCAGTGAACCTTTGTGTATATAATATGCATTATAGGCTGGTGAGCCAGTATTATAAGCCAGAATGCTTATGTCTTGGAATTAGGCCATCACGCCTAGTTGTCAAAGGATAGAGTGCCTACTTTGTACATGACTCATGATTAATATAAAATACATCACTTCATGCAGACCAACCACGATAAAAGAGATCAGGGACTGAACTTCACCAGTTAGGGAAAGGGAGGGCCAAAAGTCAAGGGAATATTATATTAATATTTCCTAAAACATAAAGTATGGATAATTAGTTTATCCTAAGTTCTAAAGTTGGGGAAAAGTGGACAAAATTAACTTTCGATATGAAAAGAATCAAGTTGGGGCCATGAATTCATATCGTGGGGAAACTTAGCTCAGGGGGGGATTTTTCTCACAGATACCTTACGAACGGGGAAAGGGGGGACCATTAGGATGACCATCATTTTCGACAAAGAGTTCAAAGTGATTCCAAAACACACTCAGTTATCCAGTCAATGACTACATGACCATTTCACTCATACATTCTGTTATCCTTGAGACAACCATTTCACCTTTTTTAAGCATGTTTTCCAATTCTTTTTGGTTGGTGTACTTGGTTAGCTTGGAGCAGTATTGAAGAAGCGGGTTGTCAGGCCCATGAGTAGTTCTATGAGCGAGAGAATTGCTAGGGATTGATTTTTGTAGGTGCTAAACTGTAGCTAAAACACTCTAAGACTTTCGGTCCGGCTTTTGTTGAAGCCCTAGAAGGGAAGTGAGGCAGCCAAGGGACTATTGAGTAGAGAAGGGGCACACTTCCTTGGGTGGGGCATGCATGTGGGGAATGAGAGGTTGTAGGTTGTTAGTTTAGTGAGCACCTGAGATAGAGTCTTTCCTATTGTCCATGAGCCTTATCCTGGATAGGAATCCCTTTACCCTGGGTGGAGTTTAGTCCCAGCTCGGGGGTGATTCCCTGTTGAGAGTGATGAACAGTGTAGTCTATGGATGGGAGGTTCATGGATGGTCTGTAAGCAGCTGGTGATAGTCTTTCTAAGATAAGTACCATTTGTATGATATATGGATATGTTTTTTTGTTATTGACATGCCCATGTTATGATTTTATCACATATGTGACTATGATTTCTTGTGTGATTATGGGTAATTTCCTGTAAATGATGCATATCGGTAACTACTGTTATTTTAATATAAAACTTGTATGTTACATAAATTAATTGTTTCTTTATGTTTAGATGTAAATCTTCCACAAGCATGTTGTATGTATATGTTTTAGTTGCATGCAATCTAAAGAGTAAATTTAGGTCGCATTTCTTAGTTGACTACTGGGTATGCTACTGTATGTTCCACAGTATGGGAATGAAAGTGTTCCCTAGAGTAGCATGGCCCGGCCTGATGGATGGGAATGTTACCGAATGGAATTAGAGCATGAGTGGTTGCTTTGGAGTGGCATATCCCTACCTCAAGTTGGTCAGGAGGATCATTACACCTGTCGAATTCAACTCATTATCCAAGAAAAAGACTTAGAAATCACATTATTACCTTGGAGCCTGCAAGCCTCAATGGCATGTCTCTTCACTTTCAACAGTGGGTTCACATCATTAGCCCTTGATTGGAAGATTTCATTGAGTGTTTTACTTCAACTCATTTATTCACATTCGTTGGATTGTACTAGAGTACCTTGGGAGTCATTGAAATCAATGGTGATTTCCCTCGTACTTGTTAACAATTTTCATTAATGACCGGTAATCAAGTGGTTTCTACCATGTTCGACTTCAACACGTGTAATAACATGGATAAATTCATATTTAGAGACGATGGAACTGAAGATCCTAGATCTCATCATATCGGTCTAGGTTTTGATGGAGTATTCATAAGTTTGTACTGACACATAGATCCACTATGTATGTCTCGTGGATATGTCCAAATTTGAATTGTTTAAAGAGCATAGATCCACTGTGTATTTCTCATGGCTATGTTGAATCATGATGACATGGATCCAAAGTGTATGTGTAGTGGCCATGACTCACTTGAAACTTATGATTAGAGTCACTTGTAGCCTGAGTATGGGAATGCCTACCTTAGAAGATGGTATATTATGAAGATGCTTGATTGTTTGCAGGTTCCCTAATGATGCACTCCTTGTTTTTGACACACACATTCTACAAAGTATTTCAGCTATCATAGGTTCCAACTTCATAGTTTGGGGGGAATTATATTACACATTATTTTGGTCACCCTACTGATGAACTAACGACGTGTGCATAAATCACTTCCATGTTCCCTGAAAACACTAAAAGAGACTTTCTCCATGAGAAAAGTGGTTTACCTTTTCTTCCTTAAAAACTATGACAAGGGAGATCGTCGCACCCTTCTCTATACTTGGGGTGCGATGATGCTTGATTGTCGCATGATGTACCAAAACTAGATTACAACGTCATTGCATGATGCCTGTGCATAGGGTGCGATGATGCTTAAACAAGGGAAAAGTCAAAATTCATGAATGTTCTAGAAGGAAATCTTCTAGAAGATGAGGTGGCCTCCTATCGGTTTGGATCTTACTTGCTTATTTGATTTAGTGGGATCATCCTAATCTCCTCATCTATCCCTCTTTCACCCTATATAAAGACGGATCTCTTATGGAAAAGGCTAAGGTTTGCAAAGACTTTCATATGCATGAAGAGTTCTGCTATAGATTATAATTGAGATAGCTTTGCTTTAGCTCTTTAAGTCATATGGTGGATATTATTCATCAAAGGCATTGGAGAAAAGGTGTGTGTGTGTGGAGAAAAGATCCATTGAAAGGGACCTTGCAACATCAAGGCATTTGTTGTATTCTGCACTTTCTATTTTAATATAATGCAACAATACATTTCTTCCCTATAAAGGTGTCTTGACTTTTATTGTATAACTCCTTGATATTATACATAGAATTCATTGGAATATATATATCTTTTTTCTCTCTCTTTGTTCGTTTGTGCTTCTTAAACAGGTTCACCATCTTGCAAATCCAAAGATGGAGTGACAAGCACGACACTAGAGAGGATAAAGAATCATTTAAAAGGTATGTCACTTGTCCCTCTCTGAATTAGTTTATATGACAATGAAGTCTAAGGTGAAGTTTGTATTATGTCTTATTTTGTTCTAGATTCCTATGGAAGTTAGGGAGATTAGTTTATGTCATCACTTAACGATTGTTTTGATAACATTCATGCTCCTGAAAGTGCCATTGTCCTGACTCCCTAACGACACTCACTCTTTTGAAAAACCTCAGTATCCTTCTAGTATTACAAATGTAGGGGGAATGCAAGATTCATACAGGATATTACAGACTTCATACCCCTTCCTAATCCAATATATTTTATTCGATGACTATAACATTAATTGCATTAAATAGCATAAACAAAGATTATGTGAAACATAAATGAAGAAGACATACACATGGAGAAATAAGAAGAAGAACAATGGCACAAGACTTGATAACAGAGCTCATCCCAACAATAGACTACGTCTCCGGGCCAACTTCTAAGTGGATAGGCATTTATATTATCTCAGCAAAAATTAACATAAATACATGGCAATACCTCAAATCTAGAAAATTTACTAAAAATTCATTGCTCAGATCAAAATTATTAATTCATCAGTGGATTTGTGGCGAGAAATCATGAAAAATTGATTGTCAATTCATGAAATTCTATCACTGTCACTTCCAGGCCCTTCTTGGGCCATCTACCTTGAAATTAGTGCCCACAATAGTTTGACAGCTTGCAATAAATGATCCTTGCATCAAAAAGTGTGCCCACACTTGGGTTGTGGATCCTCCTCTTGGTTGGATGAAAGGTTGGATTTAAGTAATAATTCAGGGGTAGACTTTACAAAGCCACCCCCGTGGCATGTTGGCAAGTGGTGGATATTATTGACGGGGAGACGCAGGGTCAAACTCGCAAGCTCCCCCTTCCCCCCCATTTGGTTTTCCGTTGTAACATAATTTTAAATATAGTTAAGAAAATGTATATGAAATGTAACAACCTGCCATATTTATATCCATCCGTTAAATGGTTGCAACTCCTGCCATGTTTGGGATTCTAACCATTGTTTGGTTGGTTGTTGGTCGGTCCAGTGGTAGACCTTTTAAATTTTCATTTTTTGTTTCCTAGGCACTCCTCAAATCCAACTTAGTGAAGTACACTATATTCTTCAGTTGATCCAGCAAGTCATATATAGGAGGCAAGGGGTAATGGTTCTTCACTGTTATTTTTTTTAGTGTGCGGAAATCCACACACATCCTCCATGTTCCATATTTCTTTGGCACCAGTACTATCAACGAGATATAAGGAGAAGATATTAGTCTGAGGACCCCTCTTTCAAGCAAGTCCTGCACCTAAATTTTGATCTCCTCATTTTCGAGCACATATATCCTGTACATACCAATGTTTGGTAAGGGAACAACTTGGTGCAATTGTATTTCATGTTGGATCTCCCTCTTGGGAGGAAATTCTTTTGGTTCCTAAAAAAATCATCATAGTTATAAATAACATTGATCTTTTCATCTTTATGATAAGGATCACAATCATCAGAAGCATTAGATTTATCAGGATCTTTTTCTTTCAAAACCATGAGCACAAATTTCTTTCTAGTATTGATGGCTCTCTTTATCTACCCTGCACTAACACGAGTTAAGTTCTTCATACTGTGAGCTCTAACAATGTATTCCACACCACCTTTGGTGAGATGGTATTTTTTTCCTATCGAAATAAGATAACATTCCTATCATACAAATAGGGAATTCCCAATATAATGCCACATATATCAAGTGGGACCACATCAAGCTCAACCTCATCTACCAACTTTGAAACAATAACAAATTTCAATCTACACTGTCTGGTAACTTGAAGTTTTGCATTGTCACACACCCAACCAAGAGGGTAAGGTTTTGGATGAGGTATTGTCTCTAAGCCCAAGTTATTAACAATCACTTTAGATATTGAATTAACTTGAGAACCCATATCAAACAAAGTATCCACTTTAGCATGTTTGGCTACTACTCTAATGTGAAAAAGTTCACTTCTCTTCTTTTCAATTTCAGGAGATGGAATTGTAGAACTTGAACTAGCATGAGAGGAAACTTTACCTTGTACTCCAACCATTGTGATTTTCATTTCATCACCTAAATCGAAACCTAGGTCTTGTTTCACTGTAGAAAAAAAAAATGGCTTCCCTTTTGTTACACATTATTTTGGTCACCCTGGTGATGTGTCTACAAGCATGTATTCAACCTCACAAAAGGATATTTCCCATGAGAAAAGCAACTATTTTAGTGCTCTAAAAAGCTTGTTTTTAGAAGGACTTCACAGTCTAGTAGTATTATATAGTGCGGAAATGCCTGATTTTCGCAGGCTGCTCTAAACCTAGCCTGTGGGGTTTCCGCAGGCTGATATATAGATAGGGTGTGGCGACGTTCTAAAACTGAGAAAAAGGAATAATTTCACGAAAGTTATAGAAGGAATATTCTAGAATATGAGGTGGAATCCATGTGGTTGAGATCCTACCCGCCTCTCTGATTTGGTGGGATCATCTTGATATCTTTAACCATCTCTCTTTCTCCTATATAATGATGGATTTCTCATGGAAAAGGTTAAGCATTAAGTAAGAAAAACGTATTGAGCAAGGGAAAGTAAGGAATGATTAAGGTTGAATAGGCTATGAATTGTGTGAGGTACTCTACTTTAGATGCTTGAGGGCCTCATTTCAGTCCATCAAGTTATTGTGGATCATCTTCATGCGAACTTGGAGCAAGTGTGTGTTGGAGCAAAGGGCCACTGAAAGGGAAATTAGTGACATCAAGGTTGTTTGGTTGTATCTTCCACTTTCTCTTAATATAATACAGTGGCATGTTTCTTTCCCATAAAATCATTCTCCTCTTATTACATGATTCCTTGATCACATGTATAAGTCTCCATTGAATATATTATTATTGCTTTCACTTTGGTTGGTTTGTGTTTCATTGCAGGATCAATATAATAAGAGCACCGGAGCGAAGCAGGGACAACAAAGACATAAGGAAGCGATACTCAACGGTATTTCACACATCCTTTCTTTGATAATAGATTCAATGATTAGATATTGGGGAAAGCGCCATGTCTTGTCTTGTTTTGTTCTAGATCTAGGTGGATCTAGGGAGATCAGTTTATGTCTACATTTACCAATATTATCCAATAACACCTTTGCCACCAAATTTATTTAGTCTTAACTTTGTATGTAGTTTCCAAAAATGCTCATCATCATGCCCATATTTTTTTCAATGAGTGCAAGAGGATTTTCCTTCCTCTTTCTTTGTTCTAGATGTAATTTTCCCCTTTCCTTTTCCTTTGAACTTGTTGTTTTGGAACTCGGAAGGATTCTTTGTGTGATCTTCCTGTACATTCTTTCCCCCACTTTGAAGATGAGTTGCTTGCACACACACTTCATCTAGAATAGTGGGATTAAACAACAACAACCTGTGATGAATGTAACTATGAAGTGCACCAATATATTTCATCAAAGTCTTTGGAGAGTCTAAAGGAACATTAAATGAAAGTGCCTTTTTCCTAAACTCTTCTATGGAAATTTGAACATTTTGACCTTTTCCCTGTCTCAATTTTTTCCATTCCATCATGGATTTTTATACATGAACCAATGGATAAAGTTGATTTTTCAATGCAGAAGTAAATTCAGACAATGAAGAAAGGATTTTACCATTATTCTTGCTACCTTGTTGAAGTTTACTCTACCACCATACAAGGGTTGTTCCTTCTAGCCGAAGAGAAGCCAATTGGATGTTCACCTCTTCTTTTTTGACCTGTTGTACCTGGAAGTAAACCTTGATCTTTCTAATCCAATTGTTTAATGTATCTTCATTAGCTTCTCCATTAAACATGGGAGAATTAAATTTGACATCTAATTTCAATAATGGATTTTTAGAAGCATTCTGATGAAAATTAGAATGATGAGAATGAGAGGATGAAAAAGAGATTGAACTTGAATATGGAGATGGAGGCTAAGGAGGGTCTCCTCCAATTACCCGGTCTTCTAAAACATCACCCTCTTCTTTAAATTCCTTCTTATTTTCCTTCTTTGCCACTCTCTTTTCATAATATATGAACATTTTGTCTACCATGTTTGACATCTGGTAGAAAGCCTTGTGAAAATTCTTTTTATATTTTGTATGAATTTCTTCATCTCCCATTTTATTTCTTCAAGTTGCACATCCAATATCTGGGTTGAAAGTCTCAAGTTTTCCTTCACTATCCTTGAGCTTGGCTATAGTAAGAATTCACACTCGCAATTAAATTCAAAGAAAACCACTATGATACCAACATGATCCGATATCTTTTATCCGATTACTATAACATGAATTTCATTAAAGAGCATAAACAAAGCTTATGTGCAACATAAATGAAGAAGAAATACAAATGGATAAATAACAAGAAGAACAATGGCACAAGAATTGATAATAGAGTTCATCCCAACAATGCACTACGTCTCTCAGACCATTTCTAAGTGGAGATGCATTTATATTGTCTCAACAAAAATTGGCATAAATACATGGAAATACCTCAAATCTGGAAATTCCTTGAAAATCTATTGCTCGGATCAAAATTATGACTACACCACTGGATTCATGGCGAGAAATAGTTCAAAAATAACTATTAATTCATCAAATTTTTTCACTGTCACTTCCAAGCCCCTCCTGGGCTCTTGATCAGGGGATCAAATTTTGCTCAATTTTCAAAGTGCTCGGAATGTGACGAAAACAGTACCATTGCGTCCGTCTCATCTTCCTGATTCCGGTGGTATATTTACTTTCTCAAACAGAGTCTGTATGGAGAAGATATCGCGATCTGTTCACCAAGCCAAACAGGTAAAATTTTTGGATGCCGACTGTACCTGTCCGTACAGTCCGTACGGTGACGTGGCAGGACCGTACAGGCTGTACAGTGAAGACGTGGAAGTTGGTTATTGGTTGGTTGTTGGTGAATCGGGTGGTGACACGTGTCCGGTTGGTGGCAAGTAATATGAGGACACGTGGCCCAATCCATGGGCGCCATGTGTCCCCCTCATTATTGGTTTATTTGGTTGAATAAAATTGTAATGGGAGTCCGCGGGGTTCGACCCCCAGACCTCCCCCCACACAAACACCTTCATGAACCTCTGCTAACCATTACACCGCCGTTTGTTTCTTAACATGTACGCAGGGGTTAATTTATTTAAGTTTGCTTTTTGTATTGATTGGCAGGGGGTCGGGCTGGGGCTTAGCCCTAGCCCATGGTCGTGTGCTCTTTGGATATGACCATGTTACATATGGTGTGCGCACGGTTGTAATATTTGAGCGTGGGGTTTGGAACATGGCCCTCGGTTCTTTGTACTATTGCCATATGACCCTAGTTCGGAGCGCGGGGAGGTTGTGCCCGTTACAACTGTTAACCACTATTTTGCCAAACCTACGGTCATGTACCCTCATACGCCTAGGTGTCGAGGCGGTTAGGGGCTGGCACACCCTTAACCGTCCTATGGTTTGCACCATTGGCGTGGTTGCGCCCGGTGTTGGGTTTTTGCACTTAAATGAGCGTGTGATCTAGGTTCGTTCAAGGAGGGTGCGAATTGTAGAACCAGAGACAACAAGCTTGGAGAAGGAGACTTCTAGGAGGCCTATCTTTCTCATTTTTCGACCGATTGAGGTGCTGAAAGAGCCCAGAAAGAGGTTTTGGGATGCTGGGAAGCCATTGGAGCAGTCGGTTTGACAGTTTGAGCATTGTAAGACATGTTTTTGAGCACTTTTTGAGCAATTAATAATAATGATCCATTGGAAGATGGACCAGGAGATGTAGCCCAGAAGAGGGGTGAACTCCTTTATCAATTGTTGTGCATATGTGTTTATGTTCAATGTTTATGCTGCTATCTATGTGTATTTTTCATAAGTAGTCCTTAATTTATGTGTTGCAAACTGATCCATTTTCTTTAAACACATGACATTTCACTTGCAATAATTATTCAAGTTTTTCAAGTCTTCTTCAATTATAGATCAAGTTGGTATCAGAGCACTGGTTTTGAAGACTTGATTGTTTGCAAGTTTTGTTTCTGATGCTCTCAAGGTTGAAACTCACAAGAGGAGAAGGTCAACTTGTGGAGCCAAGTTCTTATCCGACAAGGAGGAAGCAGTTTCATTCACCGCAAGTTGCAGAAAGACATTCACTAACCATGGCTCGTGCAGAAAGTCATGAACGTGTTCCAGCTGAAGAAGAAGATCTCAGACAGACTGTTATAGAGTTGAGAGATATGATTAAGATCTTGTTGGAATGGAACATAATGTCGCAGGGTGAAGGCTCCAACCCTTATATGCATAAGGGAGGCGGTGGTGACAAGACTGCAGGTTGAAATGGAGGGAATGATGCTTCTCCACCACCCTCTCCTCCTCCATCATCTTCTTCTTCTTCTTCTTCTACCAGTTCGAAACATCTTCTGAATGGGCATGGTAAAACTCCTTCGCAAATTCCTTCATTAAAGCTTGATATAAAATTTGAGTTGCCAATTT
>ML788780.1:43069-73480 GCA_009831015.1 Picea engelmannii
TACCCTCATCTGCACATAGACTGAGATAGTCTTTTGGAGGTCCAAAAGCTTCCCAATGGGGAGGTGTGATCAGGGGATCAAATTTTGCTTAATTTTCAAAGTGCTCGGAATGCAACGAAAATAGTGCCATTGTGTCTGTCTCGTCTTCCTAATTCTGGTGGTATATTTACTTTCTCAAACGGATTCCGTATGGAGAAGATATCGCGATCTGTTCACCAAGCCAAACAGGTAAAATTTTTGGATGTTGACTGTACCTGTCCGTATAGTTCGTACGGTGACGTGGCAGGACCGTACAAACCGTACGGTGAAGATGTGGCAGTTGGTTATTGGTTGGTTGCTGGCAAATCAGGTGGTGACATGTGTCCGGTTGGTGGCAAGTAATATGAGGACACGTGGCCCAATCCATGGGTGCCACGTGTCCCCCTCATTATTGGTTTATTTGGTTGAATAAAATTGTAATGGGAGTCCGAGGGGTTCGACCCCTGGACCTCCCCCCACACAAATGCCTTCGCGAACCTCTGCTAGCCATTACACCGCCGTTTGTTTCTTAACATGTACGCGGGGGTTAATTTATTTAAGTTTGCTTTTTGTATTGATTGGCGGGGGGTCGGGCCGGGGCTTAGCCCCGACTCATGGTCGTGTGCGCTTTGGATATGACTGTGTTACATATGGTGTGCGCACGGGGTTTGGAACATGGCCCCCAGTTCTTTGTACTATTTCCATATGACCCTAGTTCGGAGCGCGGGGAGGTTGCGCCCGTTACAACTGTTAACCACTATTTTTCCAAACCTACGGTCACGTGCCCTCATACGCCCAGGTGCCGAGGCGGTTAGGGGCTGGCACGCCCTTAACCGTCCTACAGTTTTCACCGTTGTCATGGTTGCACCCGGTGCTGGGTTTTTGTGCTTAAATGAGCGTGTGAGCCAGGTTCGTTCAAGGAGGGTGCGAATTGTAGAACCAGAGACAACAAGCTTGGAGAAGGAGAGTTCCAGGAGGCCTATCTTTCTCATTTTTCGACCTATTGAGGTGCCGAAAGAGCCCAAACAGGGGTTTTGGGACGCTGGGAAGCCATTGGAGCAGTCAATTTGACAGTTTGAGCATTGTAAGACATGTTTTTGAGCACTTTTTGAGCAATTAATAATAATGATCCATTGGAAGTTGAACTAGGAGATGTAGCCCAGAAGAGGGGTGAACTCCTTTATCAATTGTTGTGCATATGTGTTTATGTTCAATGTTTATGCTGCTGTCTATGTGTATTTTGCATAAGTAATCCTTAATTTATGTCTTGCAAACTGATCCATTTTCTTTAAACACATGACATTTCACTTGCAATAATTATTCAAGTTTTTCAAGTCTTCTTCAATTTTAGATCAACTCTCTACCTTGAAATCCATGCCCACAATAGTCTAATAGCCTATAATAAATGCTCCCTACATCAAAAAGCATCCTCGCACCTGGGTCACAGATCCTCCTCTTGGTCGGATGAAAGGTCGAGTTTAAGTAATAATTTATAGACGAAATTTACAAATACACCCCTGTGGCATGTTGGAAAGTGGTGTATATTATTGGATGGAAAACTCATGGTCAAACCCAAGGGCTCTGCCCCCTTTGGGTTTTCATTGTAACATAATTTTAAATATAGTTAAAAAAAATATAATAAATGTAACGACCTACCATATTTATATCCATTCATTAAATGGTTCTAAATCCTGCCATGTTCGGGATTATGGTTGTTTTTTGGTTGGTCATTGGTCATTATAGCTTCCAAGTCCAACGTCGGCCAGTCCGGTGGCCAACCTTTTAAATTTTATTTTTTTTCCTAACCCTTATTGGGATTTTATTTGGCTGCCACGTGGCAGGCCCTCATTGGGTCACATGGAATCCACATCACTTCTTACTGTATGACGATGCCAACTCATCCTCTTGCATGTCATCCACATATGGTATGGTCCTGCCACATGGTGACCTCTAGGAGGTTCCATGTGGTGCTCCCTGAGGGTGCCATATGGCACATTTTTATTGGGCCATTTAGCAAGCCAAAAATTAAAAATTTGCATGACACTTGGCAATCTCTCATGCTTCCACATCAACATACTGACATCATCACTTCACAGTCAAATTTTGATGTCACTCTATATGATGATGATGTCACCTTGTTGAATTTGACCCATTTGACTAAAAAAAAAAATTCCTAACCCTTATTGGGATTTTATTTGGCTGCCACGTGGAAGGCCCTCATTGGGTCACATGGAATCCACATCACTTCTTATTGTATGACGATGCCAACTCATCCTCTTGCATGTCATCCACATATGGTATGGTCCAACCACATGGTGACCTCTGGGGAGGTGCCATGTGGTGCTCCCTAAGGGTGCCACATGGCACATTTTTATTGGGCCATTAGCAAGCCAAAAATTAAAAATTTGCATGACACTTCGTAATCTCTCATGCTTCCACATCAACATACTAACATCAGCACTGCACAGTCAACTTTTGATGTCAGTCTATATGATGATGATGTCACCTTGTTGACTTTGACCCATTTGACTAAAAATTTGACCATCCATAACTTTGTCATCCAGACTCTGTTTGAGGTGTTGTTTATGCCGATGGAAAGCTCTCGAAGAGTTGTTTGACTTGTTGCCATTTTCGTTGAGATTTGAGGAGTTTTAATTTTTTTCCTTTTAGATTTTCTTGGATCACTCCCAATATTAATTTTCTCACACACCATTTCCTTTACACACAACGTTATAATTATCTAATCTATCAAATTTGACAAATGACTATATTTCCCACAACCCTTCATGGATGGATATGCTTGGAAATCTACCTTCAAACATACTGAAATTCGAAAAAAAGATGAGAGAATACCTCTCCACACACAACATGATGTATCACTTATATATCTCATCCAATTCATTTATGTATGATAGTGTGAGGATGTGTCTTTTATAGCGATCCCTCACCAGAGTTGTGACTAACTGGTACATTTAATTACAAGGTGGTTCCTTTGAAAACTTCAATGAATTTGAAATGATGTTCCATATGAATTACCAGTTACTCATTAGGTATGAAATAGGAATGACTCTCTTGACTTTGTTTCATATGGATACTCCCACTCACATTTTTTATTACATACATGAGTTGCGACGAAGACGTAGAATGATAATGATCCAAATCCTAGATAAGCTATTGATGGAGTGGTTCACCAAATCCCTCCTTCCAACCATTTCCAAGGATGTAGCTATGGTCGGGGTGGCCATTGATCAACATGACTTTATGTGTGTCCAACATTTGGACTTGATTTACTCCTAGTCGGGTACCCTTTATGACATTATCCCCCATACTCCTAGATCATCGACAGATTAGAAGAAGCCTAACCTAGGACTCCATGTTGATGGTGTGGTTGGTTTTTTTTATCATTCCCTTGTGAATTAGTTAGATTACTAGATGGTTCATAAGGCTATTTCCTCACATATGTGAGCTACTATTAATTCTAGTGCTCAAACTACTATGGTCCCTTCTCAAACCATCGATTTGAATTCATTGCAATCAAAGAATCCTCAACAACATGGAGGAAAAAAGAAAAGGAATGACAAGAAAAATTCCAACACTGAGAAAGGTATTGTGTCCACCAAAAAAACTTAGGAGGGTGGCACAAAAGAGAAAAACAAGATTTTGTTCCCCTGCAAAATTTGTGGGGAGGACCACCCTACTCATGAGTTTCCTCAAAAGTATGAGGTCCATATAGTTTTGGCACAATATAAGGCCCTCTACATCCTAATGTTTTAACGAAAAATTTTCCCTCTTAACCTTAATGTATGGTTGCAACAAATCCTTCCCCACCACAAGGGGGAATCTTGGGTACCCCTCACCATGAGGGGTCTTCCTCGAATTCTTCTACTTTCATGTGTGACCAAATGGTCAATTTGAAAATGTGAGCCAAGAACTATGACACATATGGGCCTATTCATGTTGTGAATGAGACAACAACTAATTCCTATCTAGGTGGCCCTCTTTAAATTGAGAAGCCATATTTTGACGCATCACTTTTCCCCCAAAGGGAATTGTTCGAAGAATGTCACATAATACATACACACGAGCAGGCCACAACTAAAATATTTTGGAAGAATTGACCTAGGCCCCTTATGCCATGTCTTCCCTCAAATTCCTCAAGAGTTTCCTAGAGCATTGAAAAGCCTTGTTGTCTTCTATAATCAAGGTTGATCCCTTAGAGTCAAGTTCGATGACCTTTGATTCTGATCAGATTACTCATAGGATCTCCCATCATGTTTCTTTCCATATCAAAGTGTGCACGATGGGGAAAAAAAATATTCTAAACTTTGGTTGATGAAGGAACCTCAACTTGAATCATGTTTATTTCTTATTGGAAGACCATTGTCTCTCTTAAGTTCAACACATATGCAACATTGTTGAAAGTGTTTGATGGTCACATGTTCTAGCCTCATGGAATAATCATATTCTTACCCATCAAGTTAGGTGTTAATATTGTCTCTCTTGTCATGGATGTCATTGACACACATTTTGAGTACAATTTGTTACTCAGGCGTACTTGGTTCCATGAGATGACTTTCATTGTCTCGTCGACATTTATGTTATTATGCTTCCCTCATAAAGGAAAAATAGTGATGATCGATCAACTTGCATTTTGCACCCTATACCTTGGATCCAATGAGGGGTCAAATGTACCCTTTTCCGATGATGCTCAATATTATAATATGCATGTTGGTCCAGGGATGTTCAAATATCCTTCACTTATGGGTATATTTCCCCTTCCCCCACCATCTCCTACTAAAATTATTGCTCCTATGAATATGATTTCATTGTTTACCAATGGATCCCTTGGGTCTTTTGATCCTTGGGTGCTACCTCATCCCAAGGATGTTGACTCATTTGGAACATTCATGCCTCTTACTTCGGTATATATTTCCTACCAGGCGATCCAATCAGGCTCCAATGGCTTTAATTTAGATTCCCCTTAGGATGTAGAGAAATATCAGTACCCAGGACCTTCTTGGGCCGTCACTCCATTTCTAGATTGCAACAACTTCCTAGATCTTGAACTTCCATCTGATGAAGTTTTCATGGAATTCATGGCTTCACTCGATATGCCATGGAAGGATTTTCACCATCACACGTTTTTTCTCCCCAATTTGGAATAGTTAGAGGATGATATTAAAAATCATGTCACCCCTGATAATGTTCAATTGTACCAATATCCCATTAGGATTCATGACATATTTTCAGAAGGGAACTTGGCCAACATATCCAAAACTATACCCATTGAAATTTCCCAGAAGTTAGGTTTCATGGAACACATACTGATAGGTGTTGACTATTCACCCCAATAAATTGAACTATGCATGGCCCTATTCAAATAATTTTGCAACCTTTTTTCTTGCTCTTATGAAGAGCATTTTGTCATTGACCCCAAAATAGTTGAACATTAAATTAAGACATATGAAGCCCCCAATCCAGTCTGACAAAAGATTTATCCTTCCAACCCAGATAAAGTTTCTTCCGTCAAGGAAAACATAGAAAAATGTATTCGTGAATAATTTATCTACTTGGTTCCCTTGAGTGAATAGGTTTCCAATCTTGTTTTGGTTGAAAAGAAACAAGGTACATTTAGGGTCTATGTCGCTTATAGGGATTTGAAAAAATATTGTCCAAAGGATAATTATCCAACCTTGTTCATTGATCAGATCATCGATGAATGTGCCGGTATTGAAATATTGTCATTCATGGATGGTTTCTCCAACTATAATCAAATACAATTAAAACCGAAAGATCAACACAAGACTGTTTTCATTTGTCATTGGGGTAATTTTTCTTATCGAAAGTTTGTTGTTTTGTCTTAACAAATTTGGAGAAACCTTCTAGTGGGCCATCTCATATGCATTTCATGACCTTAAAACCCCTTGTAGAGGCCTACTTGGATTATTTGGTTTCCCATTCCAATCACTGTGAGGACCATCCAGGTCACTTGCAAGAAATTTTCATCTACTTCCATTACTATAATATTTTTTTGAATCCATAAAAAAATAATTTTTTTTTGGCATATGGGCACCTTATAGTCTTATTCATGTCCAAGTATGGGATCATGCTTGATCCCATGAAGGTTGAGGCAATTTTCAATTTTCCTCCTCCTCATACCATTAGCCAACTCCAAAGTTTGCAAGGGAAGGAATTTTTTTTTCTTAGATTCATTTCCAATTATGTCGAGATCACTAAAGGTTTTATGTGTTTGTTGAAGAAGGGTGTACCTTTTGTGTCGAATGACCAAGATCACCAATCATTCGACAACGTGAATAAGGTATTGATTTCTACTCCTTTACTGATCCCTCTATACTATGGCTATGATTTCCTATTCTATATTGCAACCTCTAAATCCACCATCGAATTGGTGCTCATCCAAGAAGATGACACACAATTAGAGCACATCATTTACTATCTTAGCAAAGGACTTTCTAGTCTCAATATTCGATATTCTCATGTTGAGAAGTTGGCCTTGACAGTCGTACATGTTGTCCAACGATCACAAAGTTACATCCTCTTGCAAAAAACCACTATAGTTTCTGATGTCGACCCAATGAAGCATATTATTAGTTGGCATACCATTGGGGGAAAATACTCAAAGTGAATTTTTATCCTCCAAGAGTTTGAATTGGATTTTGTTTCCTCCAAGTGTAAGAAATATCTGGCATTTCTAGATTTGATGTCTGAACTTGCCCAAGTTGATGATGAACCCATGGTTAATGACTCTTTTCCTGGTGATTTTTTATTCCTCATTGATTCATCTAATCCTTTGTATGGATATGTCTTGGTATACCTCTAGACCTAGTGTTTCCATCCTCATCTTTCCCTTGATGAACATCATCACATAAGTAATCAAGCTAGACACTAAATCATTGTTGATGATGATACCCTTTATTGGCGAGGGGTTGATTCAGTTTACATCATTGCCTTATCCATGAGGAAGTTGAAATAGTTTTGAATGATTTACATATTATGGCATATGGTGGTCATCTATTTGGGTCGGCCACTCCCTAGAAGATATTATGCATTGGTTAGTTCTAGCCCATAATTTTCAAGGATTGTATGAACGTGGTCCAGAAATGCCATTCTTGTCAAATATTCACCCATAAAATGCATGATCACCCTACCCCACTCAATCCCATGGTGACCATCGGTCCCTTTCCCAAATGGGGGATTAATTATATGACATGTAAGCCTACCTCAACTAATGCCCATGGATACATCATCGTGTTCTTTAAATACTTCACTAAATGGGCTGAGGCATTCCGAACCTTTTCTAATGATGGAACCACTATCGATATTTTCATTTTCAATCAAATTATTTCCAGGCTTGATGTTCCTAAGACCATAGTGACGGACCACGGGTCCCATTTTCATAACAGGATGATGACCAAATTAGCTTCTAGGTTGGGTTTTCTCCATGAGAACTCGACGCCCTATTACCCTCAAGAAAATGTATAGGTAGAATCCATAAATCGTGTCCTCAAGACCATGATTCATAGGATAAGGGGAAAAAATGACAAGTTGGAATATTATGTTATTTTCATAATTATGGGTTTATCATACCTCCACCAAAACTGTCATCGGGTTTACACATTTCCAACATGTTTATAGTCTGTAGGAAGTATTATCATTTAAATTTGAAATTGTGTCATCGAAAATCATCATAGAACTATTTCCTAACATCTCCAGTGAGGAGGAGCGTTGTTGGGCCATGGAATTCCCATCCTTTCTACATCCTCTTTACCTATTTTTAATCTATTCTTTCTTACCTATAAATTCATATTAAAGCTTATTAATCCATTTTTATGTTTATATGTGGGATTTAGAACTGATCCAGGTGGATATTGGTGGCCACCCACCTTTTCCAACTTGCTCAAAATAGTTTTCTGACAATTTTGGCAATTTACTATTTTTAGCAGTTTTTAACTTCCGGGGCCATTTTGAGGGCCTAAACGAAGGTTTTTTGGGATCGAGCTTCTCAATGATAGCCAAAGGATCTAATTGAGCATCCAAAATGAATCTCCTTGAAAATACCGTTCCAAGGAGATATCATGTTCCCCAAACAGAGATCGTATGCCAAAGTTACGCCCCTCGGGAAGTAGATACACCAAACTACCCAAAACGGTGTCCACAAAACTATTATGTTTTCATCTTCCGGGGTTAGGGTTTTGGATTTTATTTGTGATAAAAAGGAATTTGGAGCCTCATTGTAAAATCATATTCTCACGAATTCAAGTAGATGTCACGTCTCTTCTCAGAGATAAGCTGCCACCATTATAGCGAGTCTTTCTCTCTGTATTTTTACAGTCTTTGTACATTTTCGTTCATTAATAGAAAATTGTGTATTATTGTATCTCTGTGTTTATGGTTTAATATATGATACATTTCTTTTATATTATTGGATATTTGAGATATCTCTGTACATTATTATTTTTTATATCTTCTCTCTCATTTCGTGCCAAAAAATAATCTCGATCAGTGTATTAGAGCAGGGTGCTCTTGATCATTTTTTTTTCATTGCATGTCCTCGATGAGGTATGAGTATAGAAAGTTGGGTCTTGAGCTTGTCTCTCTTGAATAAAATTGCTCTCACATTCCCAAGAAACCATTCATGGAAGAAGAAAATAAAAATGACAGAGCAAATGATTATATCAATATGTCTCTTGAGCAAGCTCTCACGCGAGAGAGGGATGAAATGATGGAGAATTTTTCCCACATCCTTCAACGCCTGCCAATAAAAACATGTGCATATTCATCAAATGACCACTTCGGAAGAACCTCTCTTTTAAAGGTACATGTTAATTTTGATATTCTCGTATTTGAAGGTCAAATAGATGCAGATTCCCTATACAAATGGTTAAATTTAGTAGAAGGTTATTTCTCTGTTCATAATTTCTCCAACTGGGAAAAGATCACCTTCACACTCCTTAAGGCTCTCCCCCATGTCAAACATTGGTGGGAAACTTACTGGGAGAAAATTTCCATAAAGGAGTCTGGAATACATGGGGTCGATCCCACTTGGAATTTTTTGTGTGGATGCGGTAAGGGAAAAGAATTACCCTGTTGGAAACTATGAGGACCAATACATGAGATGGACCACACTACATCAAGAGAGGGGCCAAGAAGTTTCAGATTTCACCAATACCTTCCATACCTTGTGCACCAAGTTGGGTATCAAAGACTCCGAACGAAATTTGCTTCTGAAATACTGTGGGGCTCTACAGAGATACATCCAAACTGAAAGGGATTTTCTGGACATCTCATCACTCAGTTAAAATCGAGAAGAATTTTAAGCACCAGAATAGATGGGAGTTGGTTCTACAAATTCGCAACAACCAAAGTATGATAAATACAACCCTAACAAACAACTTCCTAAAAACTAGTATAAGCCACACGAAAAGAAGGGTTGCGGAAAGACAAAGAAAGACACCAGAAAATGGTGTGATTTCCACAAAATCCCCTGGAAAAACACTGATGAATGTTTCTAAAAATAGTCATTGGTGTCTGAGATCAAAGACAAGGAAATGAACCCTAATTCAAAATTTGATTTTGAAAATACTAGTAAAAGATAGATCATCGACGCATATCCCACTGTTATTGTTGCGACTGCAACAATTCAACCAGAAGAACCAACAGATCCTGAAGAGGGGGATCACCTTTTTCATTCACATATGTGGGTGAAGGGAACCCCACTACATTTTATCGTTGATAGTGGAAGCCGAAAGAACCTCATATTAGCAGAGGTCGTCAAACCATTGGGATTGTCGACAACACCACACCCGCGACCATACAACATCAGGTGGCTTCGATAGGGATGAGATCTTTGTGTCATCCAGTAGTGTCGATTGTCATACAACATCCAACCCTTCAAGGATGAGGTATTATGTGATGTTTCCCCACTAGATGTCTATGATGTTCTCTTGGGCCAGCCATATATGTGGAAGTGCCATGCTATCTATGAGTCTCAACCCTGTAGTGTCATTATTACTATGGGGGGTCATCTTTAGAGGATACCAACGGTGGTTTTGACTATTATCCCACCTAAATAGTTTCGCAAGGTAGTATTTCATACTACAAAATTTAGCTTCTTCACAATCTGTTCAAAAGGTGAACAGAAGGATAATGCAACCACTACATCCTTGGCCTAATCACTTTCTATCCAACAGAAATAGGTTGAAAATACTGCATCAAAGAGAAAAGATTCATTCTGCACACAAACATCTCATGTAGACAGATTGTTTAAAAAGGTCCAACCCTTCTAGTCACAGGTTCGTGACAACCTTAAAAAATCTAAGCAACACCACTTCTCCAACAAGGCAAGAAACTCATCAAGATGCAGATTCAACAAACTCTTTTCTCTCTCCCACGGGTACTCAACGCAATGGATACCATTTCTTCCCAAGGGGGGAAGATTGATCCAGGTGGATATCAGTGGCCACCCACCTTTTCTAGCTCTCTCAAAACAATTTTCTGACAATTTTGGCAATTTACTATTTTTAGTAGTTTTTAACTTCCGGGGTCATTTTGAGGGCCTAAATGAAGGTTTTTTGGGATAGAGCTTATAAATTCTATTCAAAGTTTTTCATTTATCCCCAAAATTGAATCTCCTCGATGATACCTTTCCAACTAGCTATTGTGTACCCCAAATGAAGATTGTATGCCAAAGTTACGCCCCCGGGAAGTTGATACACCAAACTACCCAAAACGGGGTCCACAAAACTGTTGGATTTTCATCTTCCGGGGTTAGGGTTTTGGATTTTATTTATGATAAAAAGGTATTTGGAGCCTCATTGTAAAATATTCTTCTCATGAATGGGATTAGCTATCACATCTCTTCTTAAATATAACCTGCCACCATTCTAACGAGTCTTTCACTCTGTATTTTTATAGTCTTTGTACATTTTCGCTCATTAATAGAAAAGTGTGTATTACTGTATCTCTGTGTTTATGGTTTCATCTATGATACATTTCTGTTATATTATTGGATATCCGAGATATCTCTGTCCATTATTTTCTTTTATATCTCTCCTCTCATTTTGTGCCAAAAAATAATCTGGACCAAGAACCAAGGTGATTTCCATTGCATTTCTTTAGTATTTGCATATGACTTATGGTTAAATATTATAGAAATAACATATATTGCATTTATCTTTGAGTTAATCTGCAAATACGATATTCCAGAGAGGTTATTGTGCAAAATGTGATATCGCCATTGGATGTATTTTGGTTCCCACTATTGTAACTCCGCCTGTGTTGCAACTCGTCCAAGGAACCTTGAGCCGTTGAGTCATGTTGTCATATATTTTTCATTTATCGATTTATGCAACAATTATATTATTACAAGAAAATCAAAGATACAAAGATAATTTTGCAATTCCAAGACAAAATATTATTTCAAGTGGTTAACCAAGAATCTTGGAATTCTTGGGCAAAATATCTTCGAGTTATTTATTATTTGCTAATTGTTAGCAAAAGATCTTGGAGTTATTTAATATTTGTAATTGTTAGCAAAGATCTTGGATTTATTTGTTTGCTAATTATTAGAAAAATATCTTGGATTTATTTATTGTTTCCTAATTATTATCAAACATCTTGGAAGTTATTTATTAATTGCTAATTGTTAGCAAGGATCATGCAAACTATTCATTATTTAGAAAATTGTTGTAGCCACTATGGATTTATTAAATCCATAAGTGGGTTTATTTATATATTCTTTATTTATAGTTTCCATTAATTTATATATCAAAGAGAGCACTCTCTCCATTATTCGGGGCACTCTCTCCATTATTCGGGGAGGACTCTTAGAGCAATCTCCGAATGACAATGGAGTGAATTTTTATTTTAATTGTAGTTTTATAATTTTCATAATGCATGATTTAATTAATTCATTTGATTTATTTCCTTTTCATATTTGTAATAGATTGATTCATTTGATTCATTTCCTTTTCATATTTGTAATAGATTGATTTATTTTGATTAACTTAATTAATTTAATTGATTTATGTTGTAGTTGTTGATATAAAATAATATTAACACTCTATTCTATGGATGCAGGGCCCACTCCAATACAATAGAGATTTGTGTAGTTTAGATGGTTTTTTTTATTTCTTGTTGTGTAATTTCATGTCGGATTTATTTTATTTAATTCCATAACTAGTTTCTTGATTCAATTTGTTCATGTAATTAGATTATTCATGTGAGGTTGTGTCTATTTATGCAATCAAGTGTTCATGTGAGATTTCATTTATTCATTTGTTTCTAATAAATTAATTTTAGATTGTATTGCATTCTTTTATGCAATGGAATAACTATGCTTAATGAAATGACTATATTTTTTGGTCTAGATAATGACATGGATCATGTTGGAAAGGATTAGGCTTTGATTTAGACAATTTAGTTAATTTATTTTTGAGAAAATAGTTAATCAATTTCCTTTCAGCATGTGTGATTTATTTTCAACAAGCATGGTGTGCATTTCAATTTTGCAATAATTTTTACTGCGCATAGTTGGGGTTTCTTTGGGGGAAAATTGATTCATACTCCTGATACATATGTAGCTTGTGTATTTATTTTCAAGAAAGAGTGATTTAGATTAGATCTCCTTATGTGTTGTGTGCTTCTATCCAATCCCCACAGGTGGTTGAGAGTAGTGGACTTCCATAATCTACTATTTACTGATCCCCACAGGTGCTTGAGAGCAGGGATGAGCAACCCACCACTTTCTTGAGTGATTTACGTTCTTGCAAGTGTGATCTTTATTTTTCTACAAAAGTGTGCTTTCAATTCTTGAAAGTGTTGTCACTGAACTATTATCTAAGGCTCTCACTCTTGGCATGCGTTGTTTAATTGTTATGTTGGACTCCCAGATTTTTCTCTCACAATTGAGTCACACATATAGTGTCATAAATATCATCCTATTGTGTAGGTATTTGTGAGTTATCCTTCTTGAAACATCCTTTCAGTACATTACATATTGTCACATTTTAAGAGGTTCTAATACGTTGGATGATTCATTGGCTAATTATGTGTTAGATTGGAATCTATCTCATTAAATTAGGTTTTTAGCATGCATGTACATAAACATGGGTTATCAATCACATTATTAGAAAGACATAAGTATTAGCCAAAACAAACATATGTATTTATATGCCAAAAAGTGTGTTACATCCTTAAAAAATGAGGTGCATATACAAAATTGGGGTTCTACTCGCCTCCAAATAAAAACAATGTCAACCCACTAATATTCATGTTTGGTACAAAATAAGGGTGTCATTGGCTAGTCATATCAATGTTGAATACCATGGTAGAATAAAACTTCTTGAGACACCTTTTGGAGAATTTGGCGGAATGGGTGGGAAACACCTTTTGCATATCACTGCAGGTGTATGGGCATCTCATCCTCTGGTGTGGGGGGACTCCCATTGTCATCCCCTCCAAGTTGGGAAGGACACAACGCATCTCTTCACTATTTCCAACTCCCTCCCTCTATGATAACTCCTCATCGCTACTTCGACAAAGACCTCAGCCCCATTCCTCTTTATTCTCTAGTCCTAAATCTGCAACAAAATGAAATTGTGTAAGTTACATTGCACCCACCAAAAAAATCATATATTCCAAAAATACAAAAAAAATGAAATATGTAAAAACCAAAAGAACTTACACATTCAGCTCCAAACCTCACCCACGAGGATAAGAAGCTTTGAATCCTGCATGAAATTAGTCCCAACATAGGTAAAATCCTCTATACCAATGATCTAGTCATGCAACAAAATGGTGAAACCAGTCCTGTAGTTGTCTGGATGTTATCACATGGTACCCTTCCCATGTACTCAGCCCATAATGACATAGGTGGATCTTTGATCCATATTTATGTGAAAAATGAAAAAAATAACATACTGAATACAATAACAAAAAGATAAAGATAAAAACAATAGATATCCAGTGAACAATAACTTCTATTGAATAAATAAAATAGTCTGAAACTGTAAAAATGCAGAACTAAAAACAACTTGCTCGAATGGTGGTAGCTATCTCTGAGAAGAGATGTGGATTCTACGTGCATATGGATGAGTAGAATGATTATAATGAGGCTCTAGAGGCCTTTTTAACATTACTGATGAATGAAAAAACCCTATACATCCAAAAACCTAACCCTAGGAGATGAAACGCCAAAAGTTTTGTGGGCCCCAATGGGTAAGTTGGTACCTAAACTTCTCGAGGTCGTAAATTTTGCATACGACCTTCGTTTTAGGAACATGAGAGCCCATTGGAAAGGTAACTTTGATAACTACACATTATGTCTTCAATCTCTAATGTTTTCTACAATTTTACTGTGTCAAGCCAAAAAAACACTATTTAGGGCCCCAAAACAACCTTGGAAGTACATAAAGATGCATTGACATGAAAACTTCCAAAATAAGCCAGTTGGATTAGGTGGGTGGCAACCAATATCCACCTGGAAGTTGTGTATGGATTTAGACAACCCCATAAGTGTAGAACCCACAATTACAAATAATTACAGAAGAACGTGTTGAACTAAAAATTGTCAAGAGGAGCTAGTTGGAATAGGTGGGTGGCCACCAATATCCACCTGGATCAGTGCTCCCCCCTTAGGAAGAAATGGTATCCATTATGTTGAGTGACCCCATTAGGTGAGGAAATTTTTGTTGAAATTGGCTACGGGTGAGCCACTTTCCTTGGTGCAGGAGCTTCCCTGCCTTGACAACCCGATAAATATGGATCCTCTGTTGGCAAGTTCCCTTGACATGTGTGTTCACTATCTAATTAGTAGATGCATGTTTCATGCATTCAGGGTTGAGCTATGTTGGTTTCAATTGTTCTGCGATATTTGAGGTGTCCAATAATGGTGGAAAATATGGTCAGAGGAGGTCCAAATTGAACACTGGGTGCAAGCCAAGGAAGGGCAGAGTGTTGAGATAAAAATCATTGTCACCCACAACCTTGGTGATAGTATAAGGACCATAGCGAAGTGGAAAGAGATTCTGATGGGGCCATGTAAGGTGTTCTTTATGAAAATGTAACTATACCTTTTCCCCCACCTGAAACTTGTGTGGTACCCAGTGTTGATCATGGCACTTCTTGTACTTATTATTGGATTTCTTCAAAATATCATGCACCTGTTGGCGGATGTGTTGAATTATCTCAATGAATTTGGTGGATTTTTCAGCCTTAGAATAAACATGGGAAGAAATTTTTTGTGTTTCTACAAGAGGTAGTGCAACATTAATGGGACCCAAGGTTTGGATTCCCAGCCTCACTTGAAAGGGGATATGGTCGGTGGAGCTATGAAGAGCCTTGTTGTAGATGTGTTGAACATAGGGAAGAGTCTCATTCCATGTACACAAATTCTTAGAGTTATACATGCACAGGATGTGCATAATAATACGATTCACGACCTCTCTTTGGCCATCAGTTTGAGGGTGGAATGTAGTGGATTTAGTAATCTTGGTGTCCAATAGTGACCAGAGACTCGACCAAAATGTGTAGAGGAGCCTACTGTCTCAATTGGACATGATGGTATGTGGTATCCCAAAATGGAACCACACTCGTTCGAAGAAGATCTTGGCAGTATATGTCGTTGTGATGCTCTTCTTGTTGGCTATGAGAATGGCCATCCTCGAAAACCGATCAATCACCACAAATACATAATTATTTCCTTTCTTGGTGGACAAAAGGAAATACATGTAATCCATCGATATGGATTTCGAAGGCCTCTTGGGAGTAGGAAGAGGGGTATATAATCCTTTCTTCTTGATGGTTGGTCTGGAAATGGAATACACAGTGAAAGATCTGATATAGTTTTTGATGTCCTATCGAAGTTTTGGACAATAAAGAATTTTTTGTAGAATGACCACATTTTTCTCCACGCCAAAATGTCCCGCCATTCGACTGTAGTGAGCCTCCCAAATCAGATTTACATGCTCTCTTGCAGGAACACAAATATGGCCTAGATGAAATAATAGTCCTTCCTAAATGTGAAAATTGGTGACATCCACACGTATACCGAAGAGGTGATAGGTGGTGGTGAAGTTAGGATATTGTTGATAAAGTTTGGGCCACTCAGATGCCCCATGCCCAAAATAATGGAGCATGGTGGTGAGTGCAGCCACGAGAGGTCAACTGAGGCAATCAACGACACAATTTTTTCTCCCTGTCTTATACTTGATGTTGATATGGAATTGTTTCAGGTATGTGGACGATTTTTTGTGGCGGTCATTCTGCAACTTTCGTTTTGTCTATATGAACTACAAAGGCTTGTGATCAATGTGGATGATTGTCTCCTTTACCAGAATGTAATGTTTCCATTGATGGAAGGATTTCATAATAGAATACATTTCCTTATCATAGGTGGGGTATTTATGGATGGTATCTGAGAGTGTCTCACTATGGTATTCTACTGGATGATCGTGTTGAGTGAGAACTATTCCTACAAAATATTCAAATGCATTAATCTCAATCTCGAATAGTTTTTGCAAATTGGCTAAGGAGAGTACTGAAGCTGAGCACAAGCAATGTTTAAGATCATAAAATGCTCATACTGGGTCTGGCCAGTCATGGATGACTTGGATCTTAGTTGGATCCACATGTACCCCATTCTCATCAACAATGTAGCCCAAGTATTGGACCTTGTTCATTCCAAAGGAGAATTTTTCCAAGGTGTCATATAGCTTATGCTACTGCAGAGTGCTCAAAACGAATTGAATATATTGCATGTGGTCCTCCCAAGTTCTATTGAAGATGAGGATGTCATCCGGATATACCATAACAAAAGAGTTAGTGAAGGGTATCAATACATCGTCTGTCAACCTCATGAAATTGGTTGGTGCATTTGTTAAGCCAAAGGGCATGACCATCCATTTGAAGAGACCTTATTTATATTTGAAAGTTGTCTTCCATACATCAGTTGGTTCGATGGGAACCTAGTGGTAGCTAGAATTTAGGTCAATATTGTTGAAGAACTTTTCCCCATTGAGTTGGTAAAGAAGGTCATCCACTCGGGGAATAGGGTATCGGTTCCTAACTTTGATTTTGTTTAATTCTATGTAATCAATGCACATCCAATAGTTCTCATATTTCTTCTCCACCAGTACAATCGGGCTTCCACAAGGGGAGGAGTTGGGTATTATCTGCCACTTTTGAAGCATCTCTTGGATCTGCCACTTGATTTTTTCATTTTCCATTAGTGAGGGATGGTAGACTGGTCCATTAGGAAGAGGTGCACCAGGGGTTAGATCAATTTGATGCTTGACTTGGCAGTGTGTCGGTACCCTGATGGGTGACGAGAAGATGTCTCTCTACTCTTCCATGATCCCATCCACTTGCTTCTACTGCAAAGAGAATCTCTATGTAGAGGCCATGGATGTGGCAATGACCTTCTTCTTACTTTGAGCATGGATCATAAAGAATATGAACTTCTCGGTCTATGAAATTACCTCACTGCATTTCTTAGTAGAGATTAAATAAATAGTGGTAGGCGGCGCTACCTCTGGTATCTTATACAATTGTCTACCCAAAGTAATAATAACACTATGGGGTATAGACTCATACACATCGTGTCACTTCCATAAATATGGTTGTCCTAAAAGAACATCACAAACTTAGGGAAGACAACATTTTTGGTTGACATGAAGATCTCTTCCTTGGTGAATCCAACTGATGGTGTAGGGATACTGACACAGACCTATCGACCCTCGGGCCAAGATCCACTCACAATATCATTCTTTATCTCCCTCAAGCCAAATTGGCTTTTTAGATTCCCTACTGGAATCACAAATTATCGATCCACAGGTCCTTTTTGGTAGCTTCCCTGTGCGAATAGCACTAGGTGCAAGCTCCACTTCTCTGTGCGACCGCAGTTCTATGAGCAAGGCCCAATTCCAAAGGTCCTTGTCGCAACTCGCAACTCGCAATTTCATGAGTTGAGGCTCCCGACTCTTCTTTTCCAATCTCGCGATACCCGAGATCATGAAATGGTTATAGCTCCTTCTCTTGTCAACGCCCTCCACACGTGACCACCGGCTATGCTTAACGTTATATCCTCTCGCTACTTTCCACTTCATAAGTTGTGGCGTCCAACCTTGGCACCTTCCTTTCATGAAACCCCAAGAAGTGATGTTAGCTTTCCCTCTCGCATTCTGACTACTCGCGACTTCACAATTCGAGGGGTTGAACTCTCATTCCCTTATCTCACGAATCCCCAAGACACGAGAGATCAATGGGTATTGACTTATTTCACTAGGTGACATGTGTCCGCCTATCTATCCCACAGGCCCACCTTGCAGTTCTACCACATGTCCCTCATCCCCAGCTTCGGCACTTTGTGACTTCACTTCCCGAAGCGCTACCTCCTTTGTATCCTGACACCCAAAGTGCCGAGATCCCAAACTCCTCGCTACTCCTTATTGCAACTCGTGACTTTGGGACTTTCAGGACAAAAGTATTGAATTCCTATCTATCGATATGTCAAAATATCGAAATTCTGACACGTCGTCAACGCGGGTCCCACACTGAAACTTCCCGCCTTTTTGGAGTTTCAGACTTCATGACTTCGCGAATCCTGATGCTAATATTTCATCTCTTCAGCTCACGAAACCCCCAAATGCATGATAGGCGTGATGAGACTCTGATCCAACGGTCCTCCCTTGACTTGGATCCTACGACTGTCCTAGCTCCTCACGATTTCACCACTCATGACTTGGAGCACCCAATCTTTGGGCTCTCACCTTGCGAACCTCTGAGTTCACAAGATCCCTTAATCTCTGCCACCTATCCTCCTCCGATGGATGATTGCTATTGTCTCGCGCCTTCACCACTCGCGAATCTTGATGCAAAGGTTTTCAACTTTCAACTCGCGAATCCATGAAATGAGATTATGCGAGTGAATCCAACGGCCCTTGTTGGCTCAGATCCTACGGCCTGATTTATCCTGAGCTTTCACATAGAAAAAAACTTTTCGTAACTCTCCTTTCTCTTCTGCAAGATCTGACGGCTCTCGGGATTTCACGAATTCTCCATGGAGAATTTCGACCGTCCAATTCCTCCTTGACGATTCCTGCGAAATGAACAAAGTGTTCTTTCACGAAACTTATCCACCTGCAAAACAATGTCACTGTGCCTCCATACAACACTTCAAGGCACTATCCCTCTTGAGCTTCTTTTCAACAACTTCGAAGACTCTATCCCTCCTAATCTTTCTCCAAAACTCGAGTCTTCAAGAAGACTCCTGCATGCACTCCTTGCGACAATTCTCCAAATACTTCCAAGTATTTGAACCTCTTCGACTCTGCGCACTCCCTGTGACAACATTCCTTCAACAATTTCGCTCAGGTTATAACTCTGAAACTTCACTCAACCTGTGCATTCCTTGCATGGCTCCTGTGCTTAACTTGCACTTCTGCGAGAATGAGAACAATGTTATCCCTCTTGATCTTGCAGAGACAAACTCTGACTTCTGTCAACGCACACCTTGCGGACAATTTCACTGCACTCCTTGCAGGAAAACTCTTGCTCAGTCTGAGAAACAATTGAAAATCATTATTTACTCTCTCAGACATCGAATTCTTAACACAAAATCATACATACATGGCATAAAAGAAAATGTATATCAGAAAGAGTAAAACAATCATGAGCATAGCATTCAATCATGCATACACAGAAAGTATTTGAACACCATGAGTCTGGATCAAAGCTTCATATATTAATCTCAGAACTTTTGTACATGGTTTCTTCTACACAGCTTTCTGCTTCTTCTTCTCTATGCTCTATTGATCATGCTAATGTTACAATGATACAAGTGAGGGTGTCTATATCTATTTTCCCTCTAGCTCCTAAAACTGTCTAATCTAAGAATTTAAAGCTACCTACTTACATTTACTAGCATAAATGCCTCTTAATCCTTCATATGAGAGCAGGACGCTCAAGGTATGATTACAATCTACAAGTACGCCCTTTCTTAATTGTTTCATTTATGTTTAGCGTATCAAACTTCAAAACATTTCAAATAATTCATCGTGTGCCAAAATTCATTGGCGCTTGCCCCACGCTCACTTGTTGTTGGCGATGTTCCTACATCATACTCCCTCGCTTGAAAATTTTCATGGGATCCTATCCATGAGCTCTCGCATGGTCTGTCCATGCTTCCGGATCTCTTCTTCATTCTCCTAGCTGGAATCTTCAACTGAATGTCCCTTCCACTTAACCAAGTATTCAAAATATTCCTTTCGCCTGGTCCTCTTACTAACTCTTTTGTCTAGTATGCTTTCCATATGTGGCTTCTCTGCAACTGGAATCAGCTTTGTCCACTGAACCTCTAGTTGTTCACTACCTGCTTCTACTTCCTCAGCTTTGTAAGGGTACAAATCTGATATGTTGAATATCGGAGAAATTCCGATCCCATCGGGTAATTCAATCTCATAAGAATTTGCCCCAAATTTGTTCAAGACCTTACATGGTCCAATCTTCTTCATCTTCAGTTTGTTATATGTCCCCTTTGGGAATATTTCCTTTCTTAGATGTGCCAGAATCAAATCACCAACCTCAAATTGAAGTTGTCTCCTATGTTGATCTGCTCTTCGCTTATACTCTTGGCTCAAGTTCTGCAATCGCTCCTTCACCTGGCTGTGAAGTTCCTTCATTGCTTCGACAAAATCTTCTACACTAGTACTTCTTATCTCATCCCGTTATAAATCCCTCAGTTCAGATACTCCTCTTGGTTGTGTCCCATAAACAATTTGGAATAGACTCTGCCCTGTTCTCCTATTAAGTGAATCATTATAAGAAAATTCTGCCTATGGCAGAATGTTGTCCCACTGACTGTGGTGTTCTGTCACCAAACTCCTCAGCAAGTCTCCCAAACTTATGTTGACAACTTCTGTATGTCCATCCATCTGAGGATGATAATATGAACTGAATGACAAGTTCGTTCCTAGATTTTTCTATAAGGTCCTCCAGAAGTGTCCCACAAACTTGGTGTCTCGATACGAAACTATGCTCCTTGGTAAGCCATGAAGTCGAATGACTTCTTTGAAAAACAAATTTGCAATGTGAGTTGCGTCACTGGTTTTCTGACACGGTATAAAATGTGCCATCTTATTAAATCTATATACCACTACAAATATCGATTCAAACCCTCTTTTTGTTCTTGGCAGCCCCAATATGAATTCCATGCTTACTGCATCCCACGACCTCTCAGGTATGGGTAACAGTTGATATAAACCTGCATTCTGCCTCTTCCCTTTTGAATGATGAAAAATTCTACATCTGTCCACGAATCTTTTGACGTCTTCTCTCATTCCTGGCCAAAAATATGACTCGTTTAACTTTGAGAATGTCTTGTCATAACCGAAATGTCCTTCCAATCCTCCATTGTGTTTCTCCTTCAGCAAATTCTCCCTCGTGGAGCATTTTGGAATACATAACTGATTGCCCCTGAATAAAAATCCATCCTGGATCATGTACTCTATCCATTGACTTCTATCCCTGAGAATTGGATTCTCAGTTGCTTCATATGCCTCTTTAAAATCTGGATCATCTCTGTACATGTCCCTGAGATCATCAAAACCCAGTGTTTTGACTCTGAACTCCTGCAACAACAAACATTTCCTGCTCAAAGCATCAACAACTTTTTTAGCAGTTCTAAAAATATGCTTGATTACAAAAGTAAAGTTCTGCATTTATTCAACCCATTTAACATGTCTTTGATTCAACTTCTCCTGTTGAGTTACAAATTGCAAAGCATGATTGTCACTATATAAGACAAACTCCTTGGGGATCAAATAGTGTCTCCATTTCTTCAATGCCTGAATAATAGCATAGAACTCCTTGTCATACATGGAGTATTTCACTTTTGCTTCATTCATCTTCTCGCTGAAGTATGCTATCGGCCTGTCTTCTTGGCTCAAGACTACCCCTATTGCAAATCCACTTGCATCAGATTTTACTTGAAATGTCTTTTTAAAATCCGGCAACACCAAAATTGGTTGTTCCATGATTTTCCTTTTCAACAAATTGAAGCTTTTCTCTGCTTCTTCTATCCAGTGAAAATACTTATGTCTTTTCTTCATTGTGTCCATCATCGGTGCGCTAATTCCATTGAAATTCCTGATGAACTTCCTGTAGAAACTAGCCAATCCGTGAAAACTTCGAACCTCAAATATACTCTTCGGTGATGGCCAATTCTTATTTACCTCCACCTTATCTGGATCCATCTTCAACTTGTCTGCAGAAATAACAAATCCCAAATAAATGAGCTTTATATTCATGAATGAGGATTTCTTAATGTTTATCAACATCTTCTCTTACTGTAGCCTCTTTATTACTGTAGCCAAATGTTTCAGATGCTCTGCCTCTGTTTTACTGAAAATCAGTATGTCATCAAGATACACAATGACAAATTTTCTGATGAAATCCTTCAGGACTTCATTAATCAACCTCATGAAAATGATCGGCATGTTTGTTAAGCCAAATGACATAACAATCCATTCATACAACCCTTCATTAGTATTGAAGGTTGTCTTCCATTCGTCTCCTTCCCTCATACAAATCTGATGATATACACTTTTCAAATCAATCTTCGAAAAACAATTCGCCCCACTCAAGCAATCCATCAGATCACCCATCCTTGGCAATGGAAATCTGCACCTGATGGTTATCTTGTTGATTGATCTTGAGTCAGTACACATCCTCCTGCCTCCGTCTTTCTTCGGACTGATCACTGTCGGAAAAACACATGGACTCAAGCTTTCTCTAATCAACCCTTTGTCCATTAAATCCTGGACTTGTCTTTTGACATCTTCATTCTCCTGCGGCATCAATCTGTACACTTCCTTGTTTGGTAAACTAGCTCGAGGTATAAGATCAATGTGATTACTTATACTTCTAATAGGTGGCAACGAATGAGGTAGTTCTTCCACTACTATATCAGCAAATTCCTCCAGTAGCTGTTGGATTTCCTTTGGTAGATCATCCACTCTTTTGTTGTTCAAAATGATATTAGGCTTCCTAACCACAATGAATTGTGGTTCCTCCTTCTTCTTAACCTCTGTAAGAAGTTCCTTCCCACTCATGAGAAGTACAACGTTGCCTCCTTTAGGTTTTACTTCCTTGTCCTTAATTGGCAACAAAATGTGAGTTCTTCCATTTTTCTCTAGGGTGTATGTGTTCTTCCTCCCGTCAGGAATCACATTTCTGTCATATTGCCATAGTCTACCCAACAATAGATGACAAACATCCATGGGAATAACATCACAAAGTATTTCATCTTTATACCCTCCTATTTTAAACTCAACTAAACATTGTTTAGTGACATTTACATGATGTCCTTTTTGTAGCCACAAAACTCTGTATGGGCTCAGATGTTCAATAGTCTCCAGCTCCATCTTTTCTATCATCTCCATAGAAACGAGATTGTCTGTGCTACCACTGTCCACAATGAATTTTCATACCCTATCCTTGGTCTTGCAAGCAGTCCGAAATAGATTGTTCCTTTGGACCGAACTCTCCACCTCCTTCTCTGGTGGTAAGAGAACTTTCCGCATCATCAATGGTCTTCCGCCTTCAGCATATTTTTCCTCAACATTCTTCCTCTGTGCTTCAGTAATGTGAGGTTCACCACCTCCTTTCTTATTATCTAGACATTCATAAGATTTATGTCCGACCTTTCCGCATGTGAAGCATTTCACCACTCCACCTCTTCCTCTTCCTCTACCTCTAGTAGGAGGAAAAATGTTTCCATTAGCATACTGACTTCTCTGTTTGGTATACTACCCTCTCTGTGAGATTCCACCTTTCTCAGTTTGTGTCTGAGGTTTCTTCCACTCTTCCTTGGGTTTCTTATCTCTATCCTGGGCAATTGATTTGCCTCTGGCCTCTTTGACCTTGTTTTCGGCTCAAATTATCTTCAGCTTTTACAGCCATCTGATAAGCATCTTCCACTGTTCGGATGGTCATCATGCTCATCTCATCCTAAATATTGTATCTTAGGCCATTCATATACCTAGAAAATTTTTCATCATCACTTTTGCGATGACCTTCCCTGATGTTTAGCTTGTAGAATTATTCAGTGTACTCCTACATTGACATCAACTTCTGTCTCAAATTCTGCATTCTTCGAAACCGAGTAATTTGGTAATCCCTGGGAATGAATTTTTCCTTCATCTTCGCAATAATCCTATCCCAACTCTTGATTTTCTTCTTGCCTTTGCATCATCTGTCAACTTGTAGCTCATCCCACCATAATGTTGCATGTCCTTTCAATCTTGTGACATCGTGTTTAACCTTTTTGTCTTCCTCGACATCTTCATAGTCAAAATATGTTTCTAGAACTCTAATCCAGTATAGAGGCTCTTCAGCATCTAGGTTTCCCTCATATACTGGAATGTCCATTTTTTCCCTGGCACTCATTCTTGCAACCGCCCTAATTAGACGTTCATTTACTGCATCCTCTACTGCAACTTCTTCTCCTTCATGTCCAACTTCATCTTCACTTTCAGATTCACTGACATCTCCAACACCGGTTGTGCACCTCTGTTTTATTTCCATGTCCATGAATCTAGCACATAGGTCATGTATATCTCTTTCCATGGTTGGATTTGGCACTGGCCTACCCCTTCCTTCTGGCATTTCCCTATCCTCTGGCAGATCGGGGGTTTGTCTGTCTCTTCTTCTCGGTGGCATGGCTGAGATTTTATTTCTCTCTTTCCCTTTCTAAATTATACAAACATAGTCAAGCTCTGATACCACTTGACGCACACCTATTGGCCGTCGGGCCGAGATCCACTCACAGGATCGTTCTTTATCTCCTTTGAGCTGAATCATCTCTTTAGATTCCCTGTTGGAATCACAAATTATCAATCCACAGGTCCTTTTTGGTAGCTTCCCTATGAAAATAGCACTAGGCGCAAGCTCCACTTCTCCATGCGACCACAGAGCTACGACCAAGGCCCAATTCCAAAGGCACTTGTCGCAACTCGCAACTCACGAGTTCATGAGTCAAGGATCCCGACTCTTCTTTTCCAATCTCGTGATACCCAAGATCAAGAAATGGTTATAGCTCCTTCTCTTGTTAGAAACCTCCATGTGTGACCACCGGCTATGCTTAATGCTATCTCCTCTTGCTACTCACCACTTCGTAAGTTGTGGCATCCAACCTTGGAACCTTCCTTTCACGAAACCCCGAGAAGCGATGTTATCTTTCCCTCTCGTGTTCTCGCTACCCCTGAATTTGCAAGTAGAGGGGTTGAACTCTTGTTCCCTTATCTCATGAATCCCTGAGATGCGAGAGGTCAACGGGTGTTGACTCCTTTCACTAGGTGACATGTGTTCACCTATCTATCGCACGGGCCCACCTTGCGGTTCTACCACATGTCCCTCATTCCCAGCTTCGACACTTCGCGACTTCGCTTCCCGAAGTGCTACCTCCTTTGTATCCTGACACCTGAAGTGCCGAGATCCTGAACTCCTCGCAAATCCTTATCGCAACTCGTGACTTTGGGACTTTCGGGACAAAAGTCTCAACTTCCTATCCCTCGATATGCCAAAATGCTGAAATTTCGACACGTCGTCAACGTGGGTCCCACAACGGAACTTCCTGCCTTTTTGGAGTTTCAGACTTCGCGACTTCGCGAATCCTGATGCTAAGATTTCAGCTCTTCAACCCACGAAACCCTCGAATGCGCGATAGGTGCGATGAGACTCTAATCCAACGGTCCTCCCTTGACTTGGATCCTACGACTATCCTAGCTCCTTGCAATTTCTCCACTCGCGACTTGGAGCACCCAATCTTTGGGCTCTCACCTTACGAACCTCCAAGTTCACGAGATCCCTTGATCTCTGCCACTTGTCCTCGTTCGATGGATGGCCGTGATTCTCTCGCAACTTCACCGCTCTTGAATCTTGATGCAAATGTTTTAAACTTTCAACTCGCGAATCCACGAAATGAGATTATGCGAGTGAATCCAATGGCCCTTGTTGGCTCAGATTTTACGACCCAATTTCTCCTGATCTTGCACTTAGAAAAACACTCGCCATAACTCTCCTTGCTCTTCTGCAAGATTTGACAGCTCTCGAGACTTCGTGAATTCTCCACAGAGAATTCCGACCATCCAATTCCTCCTTGATGATTCCTGTGAAATGAACAAAGTGTTCTTTCACGAAACTTATCCACCTGCAAAACAATGTCGTTGCACCTCCTTACAACACTTCAAGGCACTATCCCTCTTGAGATTATTTTCGACAGCTTCGAAGACTCTATCCCTCCTGAGCTTTCTCCACAACTCGAGTCTTCAAGAAAACTCCTGCAAGCACTCCTTGCGGAAATTCTCCAAATACTTCCAAGTATTTGAACCTCTTCGACTCTGTGCACTCCCTGTGACAATAGTCCTTCAACAATTTCGCTCAAGTTATAACTCTGAAACTTCACTCGACCTGTGCACTCCTTGCATGGATATTATGCTTAACTTTCACTTCTGTGAGAATGAGAACAATGTTATCCCTCCTAAGCTTACAGAGACAAACTCTGACTTCTGTCAACGCACACCTTGCGGACAATTTCACTTCCCTCCTTGCAGGAAAACTCTTGCTCAATCTGAGAAACAATTGAAACTCATTCTTTACTCTCTCAGACATCGAATTCTTAACACAAAATCATACATACATGGCATAAAAGCAAATGTATATCAGAAAGAGTAAAAATATCATGAGCATAACATTCAATCATGCATACACAGAAAGTATTTGAACACCATGAGTCTGGATGAAAGCTTCATATATTAATCTCAGAACTTTTGTACATGGGTTCTTCTACACAGATTTCCACTTCTTCTTCTCTATGATACATTGATCATGATAATGTTACAATGATACAAGTGAGGGTGTCTATATCTGTTTTCCCTCCAGCTCCTAAAATTGTCTAATCTAAGAATTTAAAGCTACCTACTTACATTTACTAGCATAAATGCCTCTTAATCCTTCAGACAAGATAAGGACGCTCAAGGTCTGATTACAATCTAGAAGTACACCCTTTATTAATTGTTTCATTTATGTTTGGCATATCAAACTTCAAAACATTTTAAACAATTCATCATGTGCCAAAATGTGTTGGCGCTTTTCCCATGCTCGCTTGTTGTTGGCGATGCTTCTGCATCAGCTACGAGTGTGGTGTCATCAACAGGTTCATCCACTTGATGACCTATCCTTAGATTAGGTTATTTTGACTTCTTCTATCGACAATGAAATGAAGTGGAGCCCCCTTTACCCACATCTCTGAATAAAAGAGGCATTCCCCTTCCTATGATTCTTTTGGTTCACTTGGATGGAATTTGGCGGTAGTGACAGTGGCGCTGGGTTCGACATCGATAATCCACTCCCTCCTTCTATATTTGATTTGTAGTTAGAATCTTCCTCTAACTTGGAATATTTAATCTTGACCACCAATGACTACTTGCAGCGACATTCTTTGGTGTTGTGCAAAGGGGTTTTATGGTATTCACATCACTTTCCCATGTCCTTCTTCTACTTCTCATTACCCTTCTTGTGTTGCAACTTGGACTAGTTTTCCTGAGAGTGGCCATATTTTCTTTGAACCTTGTTTTATATTTTGGGGTCACCTTTTTCATTCTTTGGATGTGAGGACTTTATAGAGCCAAACTCTCGCCTCTTCTGCTTAAATTTCTACTTGATCTTGAAAGCATATCTATAAGCCACACCTAATGATGTGATGTCCAGAAAATCCATTTCTGTTTCAATGTATCTATGTAGACAACCATGGTATTTGAGCATAAAACATTGCTCAGAGTCTTTGATACCCAATTTGGTGTGTAGGGTATGGAAAATATTGGTAAATCCGATATTGTCTGGTCCCTTTCCTCACGCATCATGGTCCATATTGTGTACTAGTCCTCGTAGCTTCCAACAGGGTAGTATTGTTCTTTAATGGCATCCTTGAAGGAATCCCATGTGTGGGTCACCGCAAATATTTAATATTCCTCTATGGTCCTTTTCTCAAAGTAAGTATCACACGAGTCCTTAACATGGAGGACAACCTTAAGGAGTGAAAAATTAATATTTTCCCTTTCAAAAAAATTGTGGACCAAAAATACCCTTCGAGCAGATTCAACGATTTATCTACAACATCCACATATATTAGTCCTTCAAATAATGGAATACAAAAATTTACTTTTACTTTGAAGGGAGTTGCATGGCCTCTTAATGAGGATGTGTTTCCTATGGGTAGCTGCCGAAGGATCTATTCAAAGTTGTCCATCACTTCGTTCCTTTTTCATGCAAGGGATTCTTTGAGAAACAATTTTAAAGGATCTCATGCTCCATCATATTTATTTTCTTTCCCCATGGGTTTTTTTCGGGCTCGACATGACCAATATTGCAATGTATCAACTGGTTTGAGTCCCAACTTCTTGTACCCATATCTTGTCAGGGACATGCACGAAGAAAAATAAATAAAGAATAGATTGCTCGGATACCACTGATCCAGATTTATGAGCAGGACAAAATGAATAACAAAATGAATACAATAACACAGATATATGGAGAACAACAACAGATATTGAGTGAAAAATAAATTCTATTGAATAAATAAAATAGGTTGAAACTGTAAAACTGCAAAACTGAAAACAACTTGCTCAAATGGTGGTATCTATATTTGAGGAGATATGCGGTTTCTATGCGCATCTGTCTTAGAAGAATGATTACAATGAGGCTCCAGAGGCCTTTTTAACATTACTCATGAATGCCAAAACCCTAGACACCAAAAAACCTAACCCTAGGAGATGAAACCCCAAAATTTATGTCGGCCCTAATGGGTAATTTGGTACCTCAACTTCTCAGGGTCGTAACATTTTCATACGACCTCCATTTTAGGTGCATGATAGCCCGTTGGAAACGTATTTTCAAGAACTACACATTATTCCTTCAAACTTTGACTTCATCTATAGTTTGACTATGGAAATAAAAACAAAACAATGTCTAGAGTCCCAAAACAACCCTGGAAGTACAGAAATATGTAATAGCATAAAAAATTCCAAAATAAGCCAGTTGGATTATGTGGGTGGCCACCAATATCCACCTGGAAGTTGTGTAGGGATTCAGACAACCCCAGAAGTGTATAACCCACAATTACAAAGAATTACAAAAGAACGTGTTGAACTAAAAATTGTCCAGAGGAGCCAGTTGGAGCAGGTGTGTGGCCACCAATATCCACCTGAATCAATCTTGAAGCCTTGGCTCAACCATCACTATCTTGGGCCTCAGTTGAGGCACCCTCTTGGGGAAAATAGTCACTGGGAGGGAGCCAAACCTGAACTATTGCTTATCTCCCTTCTTACACTGATACAACTGCGTCTTAATGTTAGTTAAGACTCCCTCACACTAGTCTAATATTGTCAGTTCCAAGCACATTAATTCCACCTGCATATTGGTATTCATTGCTAAATTTAGTCATGTTGATCCTTGTCGAGTCTTTTTAATCACCTTTTTAATTTCTCATAAAGACAACTAAAAAGACTGTGCATTTAATTTTCAATCTCGGGCTCATATGGAACTTGCAAACTGTCGTGCATTGCATATGAAAGAAGAATTATTTTTTAATGTGTTGTAGTCATAGTGTCAATGATTATATTTGCAAGGAGAGTATGAACAATTCACAAAATTGGTAAGGTTCTAAAGTTATTTGAAGGAAATAAAATTCACATTTTTGCAGAAAAGTAAATATCACACAGGCATGAAATTTAATGTCAAATGTTTCTAAAAGGAAAAAAATATGTTGGAAAAGAAACACACCAACTATAGGTATCATGAGTATGAATCAAATATCCCCCGAAGAAACCCAACAATCTAATTATAGGAACACACTGTTGGGTATGTGTGTGAAATTCGATATAATGAAAAAGAAAGGTTTTCCCGGTTGAGGGTTTCCGGTAAACATCTCTGTGTATTCTGTGTATGAGCCATTGATTAATTTATGTATTGCTTAAGAATATATATGCATTGCTTTACTTCGCAGGTTTAAAACTTACATGTGGTATCAGAGCACGTTTTTGGCTTCAGAGGGACGCCTTTGTTGCTGAGGGTTTGGCTCGGTCTCAATAGATCAAGTTTATCTTGGGTCTGTGATAAACCTGGGTTCAGTGGGAGCTTTTGCAGAGGATATTCGAGTAAAGTAAATGGAATGGCAAGCTCATCTAGAATCGAGATAGAGAAGTTCAATGGTAAAAACTTTGAGCTATGGAAGCTCAAGATGGAGGACCTTCTTGTATACAAAGAACAATGGATCGCTGTGGATCCTGGTACACAGCCTACTGGTACACCATCTACAAG
>ML788780.1:77840-92659 GCA_009831015.1 Picea engelmannii
ATATAATGAAAAAGAAAGGTTTTCCCGGTTGAGGGTTTCCGGTAAAGATCTTTGTGTATTCTGTGTATGAGCCATTGATTAATTTCTGTATTGCTTAAGAATATATATGCATTGCTTTACTTCGCAAGTTTAAAACTTACACACACACTTTCTTGAAAAGAAACACATAGGATGCAGGTATCAAGAGTATGACTCAACTGTCTCCCGAAATAACCCCAAATATGTGTAGTAAGAATAATCGTAGAATTGAAATCCTAAATTACTCTTGTAGAATTGAAATAGCACACCACACTTGCTGAAAATAAATCACACACGATGAAAGGAAATTGATTAAGTACTCGTTGGAAAATAAATTATCTAAGTCCTCAAAATCAAATCCTAAGCCTTTCCAATATGATCCCTATCATTATAGTCATTGTGTTAAGAAAAGTTATTCAAACCTTACATGAATGCAAACTAAATCTTAAATGCAATGGAAAAGAATAAACAAATGCAATTCTACGTGAATCATCAACTACATAATTTACATAACAATAAACAATTCAACATTTCATGATTGCAATAAATGTAATGAAAAAATTAATTAATTAAATAAATTAGTCTACTATAAATATGGAAAATAAATCGAATTAATTAAACCATACATTGTGGAAACTATAAGTCAATAATTAAAATTAAAGCTCAATATGAATTATTTCATTATCATTAGAAAAAATTTCTACGAGTTCCCTCCCCTGGAGTAATGGAGAGATTTCTCCCATTTATAGATAAATTCAATGGAAACTAGAAATAACAAATATCTAAATAAACCCACTTATGGATTTAATAAATCCATAGTGGTTACAACAATTTCCTAAATAATGAATAGTTTATGACTAATGATTAACAATTAATGAATAACTCCAAGATATTTTTCTAACAATTAGCAATAAATAAGTCCAATATCTTTTGCTAAATAATTCCAAGATATTTTTCCCAAGAATTCCAAGATTCTTGGTTAACCACTCAAACTAATATTTTGTCTTGGAATCACAATTATCTCCATATATTTAATTGTCATGGATTAACATTATTGTTGCATGGATCCATAATCGTCATGTAGAGTAGTGTTGGTTTGTTTATCTCTAAGTTATACCTTTAGCATGATTGACCTAGGTTCAGGTCTACTATGGATCCAACAAAGCCTGTAAAACTATCAGCCCTCCTGGTAAACCAGAAGGCAACACAGTACACAGAGTGCACTCTGCAGTATCACTCGAGATAGTCTTAATGGGTGACTGCAATACTCACGTTCTTGCAATCCAGGATTAAATGGGGGTATGTTAGTTGCGTGATGAGAGTTCTATCTAGTTATTAAAGCAATATTTATGTCATTCATCGATCTTAGTTATTATATTGTTCCTTATGCATGCATGTAAATCAACATATATAAATACTTCATCAAAGAATTCATCTAATATATAACCATTTACATCAAAGACATAAACAATAATCATTCCACACAACACATGATTTATCATAGTTCACCCCCTCCTCGGCTAAGTCCACAAAGATTTGGATCTAAGTCTCTTTTATTATGGTTCTGTCATATATGGCACTGCGCACACTTAAACTCTATTCATACATTCATAAAACATACTCCTCGACCTTTACGAGGCTGACTAGAACACACCAGGCTCCTCATCCTACGATCTAACCCTCAAGGTATAGTCACTTTTCCCTCCCATAGCTCAACAACTTACAAAAATCTATCGGATCATATTTGTGTTACACACCTGTTACTCTATCTCGAGTGAATCACTCATAACAACCATCAAAGACACCGAACCCCCCATATACCTCCTAGGTGTATATTTATATCTATTCTTAGATCATCAGTCATTACATTCTCTTACCAAAACCCTAACCTAGTTAGGTCTTCTTTCATGTTGGCCTTGCGCGCTTTTCTCCTCTGCATGTGCATTTTCTTCTACTACATTTTCTACCAGTTGTCTTTCTTTCCCCTCTTCTTGCATGCACGCCTCACATTCTTTTCTGCCAACTATCTTTCCTCCAGGTGGTGCATTTTCCCCAAAATGGGATTGTTCCCAATAGGCCTCCAACACTGACATCATGAAGCATCCAGAGTCACTTCTTGACTTATTCCACTACCACTACTTGCTTCCTACTTCGGATGTTTCCTGCTACAGTGCATCATACATCTCTATTATCTGTTGGCACTGTTGTTGAGCTTGACTTATCTTGTCGACCATACGGGTACACCTTCTCTGTTATAGGAGACTGTAGTATCTCTCTACCTTCGACCCCAATTTTATTAATGTTCTTCTTAGCTGCATCACTCTCCATGACCAGCTTCTCCATCTTTTATTGCAGCGGCTCCAACAACACCTGTCTTGTTGTCTTATGTGCTTGCAACTCTTTCTCTTCCAGTTGTAGGGCCTTCATCTCGGTGGTCGTTTTGATCTTCTCCAACAGTGACACTATTTTATGTCGCTGCTTAACCTCCACCACTGCTGCATGGATGTTGGTTTCCTTATCTTACAGTTCTTAGAGGCTCCCATCCTCCAGGAGGTGAGTCTATATCTACGCACTCTTCTCTAATAACTCAATGACTATTAGTATGCTTTGGCCGACTGTCTCCACAACTTATCTTTCCTCCTGTTCCCACTGTGCTCTAAATTCTGGAGGAGTAGTGGGTGTGACATGCTCCTCCATCTCTTTGATCTTCTTTTTGTATTCTTTGATACTCTTCTCTATCCTGCACAACTTTTTTTCTGACGACCCTGCCTCCTCGCTTTCAAGAATTTCCTAAAACAACATGTAGATTTTTTGCTCCATCTCCTCCACTTTCTATTGTGATTTATCTTTCTGTTGTGCCTCAAGGTTGAGAGCTTCCTTCATCGAGAGAGTCTATGCCTGGGATATCTGTAGGTTTGTGGTGTCTGTGCTTTCTCTTGAATGAATCTCTTACGCGACACTCACCTTAATTTTGTACATCGCTTTTGTTGGAATCTTGGCCAATGCCACATCCAATGTCTCGATGTCTTTAAGGGGTTTATGTGTTGTTTCTTCATCAATGAACATCATCTCCAGTGTGATGATGAAATCGATGCTTGGCTATGCTGCAAATTGTATTGTCTCAGACACTGGCACTGCTTCCTTAGCCTACGTGGGTGTTTATTTTGGTTCATGTGTTGCCCTGATCCTTAACATCTCTAGCGCATTTTTCACCTCTTGCACTTCATCGATGATTGAAGCCTTGTGCTTCTCTACATTATCCCATACTTCATCCAGTCTCTCCTTGAATGTTGTCTCCACTAAATCCACATCGTCTGGGGTTAGTGAGATATGGATTTGTGGCTTGTGTGCCTTTACCTTATTTTGGCCACCACTGGTGTGCTCCCCTAGCTTCTTCTCCTAGGTAGTTGATGGCTCTGGACTATTGAGCCTTTGGTTATCCCCTATAGTGGTTGTCCCTGTTTCTCTGACTTCATAAATATCCTAGGTTCTTGTGCCTTGTTCTTCCTCCTCAAGGATTTCATGTTTCCCTGCGCCTGTTTATTCTGCCTTAGGAATTTCCTGGGTCCCTGCGTCTGTCTCTTCTGTGTGCATTTCTCCCGTTGAGTGTATTGGTGGTTGTTTTGTGCATTGTGGGGCCTGTGCAGACCCCCTTGGTGGTTTATTTTATGTGAACGGTTTTTTATTGGCTGGGATGCTTCCCCCCTCTTGGCATTGGGAACTCCTCTTTTTGGTTCCTTCCCCATTAGTCCATGTTGGGTATGCTTGGGCTGATCTTCCCTACATCTGAGTTTGTGATGTTCGTACTACACTTGGAATCGTCGTTAATTTCCATTCCTTGGGCCACTCCTAGACCTATCTTTGGATTTCCTCCTGCGTGACGCGGTAATTGAGTTGGAGCCATTCCTTGTCTTTATCTCCCTTTGCTTGCATCCAAAAACTATGGCATGTTTCCCTGAAGTTGGAAACCTATCCAAAATCCTAGACAGTCTCTGGTGTAGTATGCCATGTGTCCGAAATAAGGTCATGCATCTCTACAAAGTACCTCGAAAAGATGTTTGTGTTCTCTTTATTTTTCTTGAGGTCTGCGTTGTTGCTTAATGAGATGTATCTAGTTGTGCCACACTAACCTAGTCTCTCCATATACTTGTTGTAGACCGGTTCTTTCCATCTAATGAGGCCAATGAGGATGAGTAACCATGAGTAGTGGAACTCAGAGCCCCAGTCTTATGTATCCTTGTAATCCTCCAAAAATGAATTCAGTAGGTATGGGACCCAGCTCATCGAGCTCCCCTTTTCACACTACGCAATGAAGATGACCACACTAGTCGATACTTCCTCTTTGCATCACTTGCACATTAGTTTTCACCTGAGGAGTCTGGTAGAAAACCTTGTCGCAGGATCATTGATGTCACTGATCCCAATTCCAGTATTGCCTCATTGTACGCCATACTTATCCTTGATCCCATCTGAGATGGCCTTGACTCTTGTTTTTACCTCCAAATATTGATTTAGTTTTTCCCCATCTATGGGTAGCCTTATGATTCCTACAATGATGTCGATAGTGATAGGCACCAACCTATCCATCCATAAAATTCTTCCATGTATGCATGCAAGCAACTGATTGACACAGGATTTGATAGGAATTTCTCTCCCAAAGTGTGGGGCATCCAGTAATTTCATCATGCCAGTGTTATATAGCCCTAGGATCCACTGTGTTGACTCTATCAATAGCATGCTTGATGAGCCTGCTCCCCTGCTTTCTAGGTACACTTGTGACCACAGGTATGGAAATTTAGTAACATCGGCCACATCATGGTTAGAGTATTTGATGGCAGTCACTTCCCTGACCATGTCATCATCGACTCACACTCCACTCATAATTTTTTACAGAACTAGGGTCCCTTCTACCTATGATTGTGGCCCTCCGTGTGCACTACTCTCAACTTGTCCCTTCTATTTGGATTGTGGGGATGAGGCCCCCAGCTCTGGTACACCCTCGTGTATTGTTTCTTGTGCTACCTCTATTTCGTGTCTTTGTGGTGATGATCCCATGGCCTAATCGGTCTATCGTTTCCATTTCTCCCATGAAGTATTGAACTTCATTCTTTCGGGGTCCTCCTCCATCTACCCGACCTCCTGCGATGGGTTTTTCTCCTCTTCTACTGCCAACGGATTTGTTTCATACTTTGGTGTGTGGATTTCATTCACATCCACCACTACAAGTGTCAATTTCTCCCTTGCGTCTGTCGTGAGAGAAGTATTGTGTGTGTTTATTCCTACCCTATTCGTCTCTCCAACTCACGGAGGTGACATTTTGATGGGGTCGAGGCTCGAAATTTGTCAACTCGACGAATGCTCAGTCAAATTCTCTCTCTAGCTCTCTTCCACTAGGATATGCATTTTCTTCATAGAAATTGACACAATGAATGGTTTCCCCCCCTTTTACTAAATTTATAGCGAGATGGTGGAGTGACAATTGTTTCGCACTGACAGTTGTCCCCTTTTTCACTTTTGGCGGCGTATCCTGGACGTGGTACTCTTGTACGTTTTAGTTGTTGTCCTTTTCATCTTGTTTTTAAAATTATCCTTTTCATCTTGCTACAATATTTACCTCTATGTATGGGTTTTCACAATTCCAACCATCACTACCATTTGGCATTTGACTACACAACTGTCATTTTATGAATTGCCGCGTTGTCTGACTGTTGGTCCTTTTTTCGAGGCACTGGGTTTTTTGGGCGCGCAAAGTCTATGGCTTCTATACCCTTTACATATGGCGCAATATTCTTATTTTTGCTGCATTGACTCAATGAATTGCGCGCGCTGACTCTTTTTTCTTTTCGTTGCACTGATTGGATCTCTCGTGCACACAAATTTATGCGTGAGTTTTTTTTTTTTTAAGTATTGCGTGGTAACTGTCAAGTTTTTAGTGGTCGATTGTCCTTGTACATATTCATTCGACTCCCATTTATCATGCCCTTCAAGTCTATCCCTTCCAAATCCTTCAGTTGTACAACTCCTCCATCTGTGATAGTCTTGACCTCATATGGTGCCAACCAATGCATTCTGAACTTTCCTGGATGTTGAAAAAACTTGTTGTCATACAGTAGGACTAGGTCTCCTCCGTTGAAACTTTTTCTCTTGATGTGTCGGTCATTTAAAGATTTGTCCCTTTCTTTATGTACTTCTTGGTGAAATCCTTCTAGAATCCTATCTTCTTCCATGTCCATCAACTGAATTAGCCTTTCTTGTACTGTGCCTCGCTCTGTACTTAGCCTTTCTTGTACATGCAGACTTGGTACCAAGAATTCTAATGGCACCACTACTTCTTGTCCATACACCAATCAAAATGGTGTCTTCCCTGTCAGCTTCTTATAGGTAGTTCTATATGCCCATAATAATATTGGTATCTTCAAATCCCAGTCATCCCTGTTGACATTGCAAATCTTGGTTAGGTAATTCTCTAGAATCTTATTGAAGGCTTCAACTGTTCCATTTTCCTAAGGATGGTATGGCGTAATTTTCTGATTGTAGACCTCAAATTCTTCAGTTAGTGCTCTGATGGTGTTATTGATAAAGTGACTTGGTCACTCATCAGGATCCTTGGACATCCAAACCCGATGAGCACATGTTCAAACAGGAAGTGTGATGTTGTCTCTGCGATGCAATATTTAACTGGTGTTGCCTCTACCCATATTGATAGGTATTCCATCGCTTTGAATTGGCCCAACAATATTGATATCCCATTTGTCAAACACTTGTAGTGTTACTTGTGGGTATAAGGGCATCTCATCCCATCTGTTTGGTTTTCCAACCCTCTGACAAAAATCACATTTTTGACAATATTCCTTTTCATCTCGATGAATAGTTGGACACCATAATCTTGTGTGCAACACCTTCTGTGCAATAGCTTTTCCTGCATAGTGTCCTCCCGCTATTCCTTCATGGGATTCTACCAGTATATTAGGCCTTTCATGTTCTAGCATGCATCTTCTCAAGATGTTGTCTGCCCCCATTTTATATAAGTTCTTGGCGATCAACTGGTAGTCGGCTCCTTGAACAACCAGATTCTTCCTTTGTGCAGTGTTAAATTCTTTTGGCACATTCCCTGTGATTAAATACTCAATAATGTCAGTGAAATAATCATTCGTGGTTTGAATTGAAAATAATTGTGTGCCAGAGAAGGTATCCTCTAAGTTTGTAGGATCCTCGCCATTGGTGACCCTTGACAAGTGATTTGGTCCTACGTTCAACTTCCCTAGCTTCACTTGGACTTTAAAGTCAAATTTTTGAAATAGTAGCAACCATCAGCAGATTCTCCCCCCCAACACTGGCTTGTTGACTAGGTACATAAGGCTAAATGATCTTTGAACATCTTAAAATATTTTCCAAGTAGGTAATGCCTAAATTTTCGAAGTGCATACATCATTTCCAGACCTTCTCTCTCTATAGTGTTGTAGTTTTGCTTGGAGTCTTATAGTTTTCTTCTTGCAAATGTTATGGGGCGATCCAAATCCCCTACTTCTGGTTGCGCCATAATAGCTCCCAGGGCTATGGCTGATGCAACTACATGCACATGTAATGTATTTTTCCAATATGGAAAGACTAATATGAGTGTTGTGACCATATTCTCCTTTAGGATGTCCAGTCTTTGTTGACAGCTCTCATTCCACTAGAATTTAGTATCCTTCTTAAGTAATTTATCCATCGGTGCAGTGATATGCGCATATCCTTTGATAAATTTTTTGTAAGTTATTGTATGTCCTAATGTGGCCCTCAACTAGCGCATTGATTTCAGTGGTGGTAAGTTCACAATTACTGCAATCTCTACAGGATCCATGATAAAACCTTGTCTGCATACTATGTGACCCAATAGAATTCTGAAGGGTGTTCCAAATATACATTTCTTAATGTTCAGGGATATTTAGAATTTCCTGCATATTTCTAACATCATCCTCAACACCTCTACATGATCCTTCAATAGGATGTAGACTGTCCAATCATCCAAATATACCTCCAGAAATTGATGGATGAACTCTTTGAAGACAACAATGACTACTCTAGAGAAAATTGTTGGTGCATTTTTTAGTCCAAAGTCATGACTCTTTACTGGTAGGATCCTGATTCTATTGAAAAGGTAGTCTTGTGTTGATATTCTGGTGCTATCGTGATTTGGTGGTAGCATGAGAATCCATCTGTGAATGAGTATGCTTCCTGGCCTCCCACCTTTTCTAGGACTTCGTCTATAAAGGGTGTAGGGAAGGGGTCATGTAGGAAAGAATCATTGATATTTCTCAGATCGACATAGATTCTTATGCCTCGCTTTTTCTCCTGAACTACCATGGGGTTCATCCATTCTAATTCTTCTACTAGTTCAATGATTCATGCTTCCAACATTCTGTCGATTTTTGCTCTGACCTTCTACTTGTAGATAGGGTTCAATCTTTAAGGCCTATATCTGATAGGTCTTGCCTCTGGTTTGAGAGGTATATTCATCTCTCCAAGTTATCCTACAATACCCTTCATTTCTGTAAAGTTCATTGGGAATAGGTCACTGTACTCATGCAATAATTTTGTTATCTTGTCCATTGTTTTCTCATCCCAGTAGTCTCCAATGTTGGCCATCTTTGGATTTTCAACTGTCCCAATGTTGACTTTCTTTACCTTGATTGGCACACAAATTACTTCTGATTCTAGAGGTGTACCTTCCACTTCTCTTTCTCCTTCAACTTCCTCAGTCTAAATATCATGTGGATCATCTTCATTTGGTGCTTCTTCCTGCACATCGTAGCATGAAAAAAGTGCTTTCACTGTCTGTATGTTTTGTTGTTGTTCTTTTGTCATGAGTTCAACTTATGGTTCCTTAATGAATATCACCCCTCTTATTTTCTTAAGAGTTGCATCTATGTTGGGGTTCTCATGTTCAAATGGGACAGTAACTGTAAAGTTTTATTGTAGTACTATCTAGCTTGTAGTTCCTCTGTGCAGTTCCTAGTCTGTATACCAGTTTGCTGGGATGCCCTCTAATGTGTGTGCAAAATGATGAGGCCATTATTCTAGGGGTGTCATTTTCCACAACACTCTACACTTCTCCAATTGTTCTGTTGGTGCCCCCTTTCCATCATATTTCTTCCTTGTGCTACGCCAAACCTAATGCGCAGTAACATTTTACGTTGGTACCAATCCTTGATTTTTTCTTTGTGTGCACCCCACCATCTTCCAGGTGTGTCCTTGAGTGCTAAGAGTCTATGATTTTCTAACACTTCATCTTAGTAATATGTCAGGAATGATTCTAGATCGCTTATCCCATAGAAACTGGGTGGTTCCCTTATATCTATACCTACCCATCTTACTGTGCAGTCTATTATTACACATATTCTTGTGGAAAATTCATGTAGCCTCTATTTCCAGTTATCTAACCTTGTATCTAAGTTTGATGCACATGAATTTATGCTCCTTCGACTGTGTATCCCATCTACAGTTTTTTTTACGTAATCCTCATCTCGCGCAGTTGTTCTGTACAACTAGATAATTTCCTCTAAGTCCAAGCAAGTAGGCTCTACAAACCTTTCCCCTTCCAATGGGTCTATTGGCACAATGACCATGTATTCTCCTTTCTCAAATGTGATCTTCCTGGTCTTCAAGTTGATTATCATGTTATTTTCAAACGCCCAATCCAATCCCATTAATGTTGGATATGGTGTTGTGCCATCCACGATTTCGATCACTTCAAATTCTACCTTAGTGCACACTCCATCCATATCTATTGCCACTCCTTTTAGCCTCCCTATTGGTAGAACTCTATGTTAGTTTTCTAACTTCAACTGGACTAGTGAGTAGCCTAAGGTAGGGTCTCCCATGCATTGCTATGTCTTTTTGGGCAACACATTCACTTCAGATCCCATATCTAATATCACATCACCCATGTTAAAACCTCTGATGTTGGCATTCAATCTAAACTCTTTGTTGGTTCTCCTTATGGCATGGAGGTGATTGACTATCCTATGTTCTAACTTTCCCTCAGAGTTTGTGGTACATCTATATAATAGATTTTGTAACACTATAACAAATGATGGGTCCTTAAATACTTGAATACAGGATTGCAGGAAAGTTTTAATACAACTTACTTGGTTTCCCGGGTGGACATCACTGGTATGGTCCAATGCTGACAACATTTCTTACATTGGGACATATTGGGTATGCTGCACGGTAGATGTAGATGCAACATTTTTCTTGAGAAATTCTTGTCTCACCTCCTTAAAGGTATCCTTCTCCTTTTTTTCATCAAATCGCTTGGGTGGCTCGGTATTTTTCTTAATACACTAGTGTTGTACTAGTTCCTATTTAGCCTCATCATCTCTTATTTTACCACCTCCATGCATCAATATGTTGATGTTCCTTCCATATTATCTAGCTTCCGTAGAGATCCACTGTATGTTCTGATTGTTCTGATTCTATTTCTCTTGTATATTCCCCAACAGTGTTGTGCAATCCTTTGTATCATGATCTGTTGCGTGATAATACATGCATGTCGCAGGTGGTAGAGGGAATTGTCTTTCATATTTCCCTGGTTGTTGGCAGTTATAACACACTACTAGACCTCTTTTGCATCCAAATCCTCATATGCCTCGTCCTCCCCCTCTGTACCCAGCATGATCTCCATGTGATGTATTGTATTGCGGTACCTGATTATACTGTGCAGGGTTATACTAGGGATGCATAGTGTTATACTGTGGTTGCATTTTTTTATACTGCTATGACACAATATCATACTGTGGTAGTGCCTGTTTAAAATGAGGTACAACTTGACCTGCCATCATTTCAACTTTCACCCTATATGTGTCTGACGTCCTTTTCCTCATTAGATACATGGTTCTACATTTTTTGTCATTGTGGCCTACTGATTTTCAAAAAGTGCAGTATGCATTATTTGGTATTGTCTGGTATTTCTACATCATAGGATAATGATACGGATCATGCACATGCATCTTGCAAATTTCACACCAGGGTCCTCCTATCAACAATGGATTTGGCATCCCTGTTGCCATATACTGCGCGAATGTTGGACATTGTTTCTTATGGTGCCCTTATGTTCTACATGTGGTACACCAAACAACTTCTCTCTTGTCCTTACCCTTATTCTGATTGAGTTGGAAGGTAAGATTCTTCAAATCCTCCTTCAACACCTTTATAGTTGGATCTGTCTTGTGGTACTGATTCTCCTCCATTTGCAAGGCTGCCTATAGAGCCTCTACTTGAGGTTGGAATTTTTGTTGTCTGAGTGGGTATTTTAGGTGTGGAAACAAAGAGTTCACAAACAAATACCTATGGTGCATTTCAGTCATCTCATATATCAATTTACCTTTCAGAAGTTTAAATCGCTAGTCAATTTCCCAGACAAATTATTCTAGACTCTGTTGGATTTATATCATCTCGTTCATGTATTTATTGTTATCACCGAAATTTCATTCGCACAGGGCGACAAGAACTCCGCATCATCAGCACAAAAAAACAGTCATTCATGGCACAAGGATTAATTCCACAGCACAGCAAAAGGGCCAAAACTATACAAAAATGGCTAAAAAATTAAAAAGCGCATTACACCCACTGAGAACGCGTGCGCGCGCAACATCTTCGTATATTGGGCGCATAGGCGCGGCTGTGGGGTGAAAAACCTGCGCGCCTGCCAAACGGCGCATTTATGGAACTGGTCGGCCTCCCAACCACTAATGGATCGGCTCCCAAGTCGATTTGACACCAAATCCGAGCTCAATCTGCATGGGGAGGCTGGTCAAAGACCTAATTGTGCCCTAAAGAGCCCCTTTTCACATTCAAAAGAGGTTGCATAATAGTTCAATGCTTGGCTATAAAAAGCCATGAATGACCATCATTTCTTCAAGGAATTCTTTGTATTGTTATGCTGTTGGGATTGCTATAGACTCATTCTTTGGCAGTTAACATTATCAACACCATTTCATAGGCTTTCCATCTCTCACTAGGGTGGAGAAGCTTGGAGTTCTTTCACTCACACTTTCACCTTTCATTGTAAGGAGAGCAATCAGTTGAGGGCCTCAAGAGCCTTCCATTGGAGAGGGAAGGGACCCAAGTCCTCTTTCTCCATTGTGTATCTTTGGATTTCATCAATCAAACCAGCTTATATATTGGTGATATTGGTCCATTGTCATTTGTTTTTATTTTTGTTCCTATGCTCATAGTTTCATTTAGTTTTTGTTTAATTCTTGTTAATAGCTTTATTGTTTTCTTTCTAACCTTTTTACATACAACTGTCATGCCTAGCAGAGCCCAAATAGGCATGTAAGCACTCACTTTTTGCTCACACAGCGACGAGAAGAGTGCAAACATTTATCCTCTGAGATCGACTTCTGGAACTCACTAATCAGTAATTTCTTAATGTTTTTCAGTGTCCTTTTCGTCCCAGGTGCACTATTTACATCTAGACTCATGTACGAGTCTAGTGCATGGTATCTTAGCGTGATTTCTAGTTGTGCAAGTTTAGTATCTTCATCATTGATTTGTTTTGATTCCCAAATCTTTGCACAAATGAAGAAGTGTTTCTCTGGGTCTTCTTCTTCCTCTCCTTGAAATTCTAGTAACTGAATGGTAGGATCATGTCCTACCACCCTGAATGCTGGACTACTACCTTTGTGAGGTGTAGATACTTGAATAATGCTTCCTGAACTGGCTGCCCCAATTTTTTGTCCTTGTTTATATGCACTTACTATTGTCTTCCTTCTCCCAAAATTTGGCTTTCTAAATGGTGGTGTTCTTTTTGGTGTGTTAGTCTCACATGGGTTTATGGGTTCCACACTAACATTAATATGAATAGGATTATTGCCTCTGATTCCCTCTCTTAGACCCCTCGTCTTCCTCTCATATGTTGTGTGCAGTATGTCCTCAATCTGCTCCACAGCCTGACGATCCTCTACCTCCTCTTCATCACTTTCCAAGCCTTCCCTTGCGGCTGTGGATATCTTCTTTGTGTTCACCTTGTATTTGTAGGGTACTCCACTGCGCATCTTTCCAGCTGTCTCCATGATCCTCTTGATATGGTCATCGTCCATCATGATTGGGTCCAAGGCTTCCTCCTTCTTTTCTTTATCCACTTCTCCTTCCATTACTCCTTTTTATGTCAGTGCTTCCCCCATTCCCCCATGCATGCAAGGAAGTTTAGTTGTTTGATTCCATTTTAATTACACCTTTTTTACAGACAAATATCTTAATAGAAGTATACAACGATCGAATATACCTTCCTCGAGGTCCTAGTAGAAACTCTTTCTCTGCTGCATTGTATGACTTCGCGATATCTACTACAAATTCTGTTATAAATACTGCTACAATAATGTCGAGCAAAAAATCTATTGTGCGAGTGAATTTGTTGTTAACTTGTTGTAACTACACGATCTGAACTGAGGTCCACTCTAACAGTCGAATCTGATTCATTGTATGGTTATCCTTCAACCTCAATATCCACTCTTGCAACAAGTGTGGAAAATCACAGAAAAATACTTCATGAAAATTAGTAAACACATAGTTCTCAAGGTATTTGTGTGGTGTTACTCTAGTTTTTTTGTTATCTTTCTGCTCAAATTATAGCTCCTTTTTATTCAACCAACTGTCTATCTCTTCTTTTGTGGAATTCCACAGCCTCAACATCCCGTTCTAGTGGCACATTCTCACCTTCTTGGCGTTTGATTTGGTAGTCTTTTGACCTGCCTTCCACAGATCTTACCTTCTTTTAGAAGATCTTCAGGAGATCCCATACACTCAATCCTATGTTGTTCCAACTCGAAAAAAAACAATTTGTTGGTTTGTTTATCTATGAGTTATACCTTTAACATGATTGACCCAGGTTCAGGTCTACTAGGGATCCAACAAAGCCTCTAAAACTATCGTCCCTCCTGGTAAACCAGAAGGAAACACAGTACACAAAGTGCATTGCATAGTCTCACTCGAGATAGTCTTAATGGGTGACTACAATACTCAAGTTCTTGTAGTCTAATATTGAATGGGGGTATGTTAGTTGCACGATGAGAGCTCTATCTAGTTATTAAAGAAATATTATGTCATTCATCGATATTAGTTATTTTGTTGTTCCTTATGCATGCATATAAATCAACAGATCTAACTATGTCATCAAAACATTCATCTAATATCTAACCATTGATAACAAATACATAAACAATAATCCTTACACACAACACATGATTTACCATGGTTCACCCCCTCCTGGGCTACATCCACAAAGATTTGTCTCTAAGGATATTTTATTATGGTTTTTTAATATATGGCATCGCGCGCACTTCAAATCCATTCATACATTCATAAAACAAACTCCTCGACCTTTATTAGGTTGACTAGATCGCACCAGGATCCTTAGCCTACGATCTAACCCTCAAGGTCTAGTCACTTTTCCCTCCCATAGCTCAACAACTTACAAAAATGTATCAGATCATATTTTTGATATAGAGTTGTTACTCTATCTCAAGCGAGTAACTCATAAAAACCATCAAAGACACTGAACCCCCGCCCTAGACCTCCTAGGTGTCTATTTATATATATTATTGGCTCGTTCAGAGAGTGCTTTCAGATCCATCGCATAGGTTTTATGTTCTTCAACGTTTCGGACCAAACTAGTGTGGTCCATCATCAGGAAAGCGCTTTTTGAAAATGAAGGAAAGGAGACTATAACACATATATAAATACTCAAAAAGTTATTGTAAGGAGCCGACTTATTGAATTAATTATAATTTTTTAGTTTACAATTGTTTGTTTAATTA
>ML788780.1:99688-120589 GCA_009831015.1 Picea engelmannii
CTTTTAAACCATCTATCTTAGTGTCCAACTTAGCTTCCATTGAATCCATCTTAGTATCCAACTTAGCTTCCATTGAATCCATCTTAGTTTCCATTGAATCCATCTTAGCTTACATTGAATCCATCTTATTATGTAGTTCATTTATGTCCCTACGCATTTCTTCACTTTCATCAAGAGTCCAATTAGGATTTTCTGGAGGCTTATTTGGTGTAGAAGTTCCCTTTTTGGGTAGCATGTTGGCCAAGTATCACTTTTGAACCTTGATTTTGAGGTGGTTCTGCTAGACAATATTTATTCTATTGTATCTCCGAATTTTTGGCTCTTCTGGGTATGAAACTTTCTCTTATGTATTTCTCTGATATTTATTCTCTGCAATGCCATAGGTCTGATCAAAATTGGATGTGCCAAGTGGAATTTACGGTAGCTTCCCCACAACTTGCCGATTTTTTGCCTTTCCAGGAGATCTCACTTGTATAGTGTGCCCCGCACAAAATAATTGATATAAAATTCTGAAACTCACACCCAAAATACTACAGACTGTCCACGATCGAATCCGACCAGTCCCAAACAATTTGGATACTCTAGGAATAAGTTATGATTGTTTTACCTGGAACACCTTCTTGAGACTAGTCAATAGGACTAGTCAGATACCCTATCTTACACAGGGTGTATATACAAATTTAAGATGACCCAGAAGCTGATATTTTTACCATAGATACATTACCAATTTCTATAAATGGCCTCCAGATTTCAGGGTATGAAACATTACAGAAAATTGTTTATAGCAAAAATTCTGCAATGACTCATTTCAGGATGATTCCAGAACCCTATCTTGTACAGGATGTATCTACGAAAGTATAAGGCCTCAGGAGCTGAATTTTGAACCCAACCTACCTTTATCTGTATTATAAATATCCTCCAAGCTGTTCCTTCTGAAACATTGTAGAAAAAAAATTATAAGGAAAATTCCACGGTGTCTCAGATGTAGCAGCGAAACCCCAAGACCTTGAGCTCTAATACCATATGTTAAGAACCAAACATCAATATAGCATATAAAAACCTCAGGAAAAGTACTCAATGCCTTGAAAAAGAGATAATTTCAGATAATAAGCCTCTTCTAAGGGGCAACCTCCTTTTACCCCACTTAAATGTTCAAGTACAAGATGATTCAAAATGAAAATGTCTCCTTGGTATATATAGGAGAGTAGGAGGTATAATTACAAATAATGGACTAAAGCCGACATAAATAAAATAACATTACTAATCAGGCTATACTCCTTACCCCAAGAGTTCTGGTTAGAGGAAGTCCTGGCCGGAATTGGAAATACCATTGGCGTTTATGTCAAATCTTCAGAAGCTACCAAGCAATGACGCTACACCTCTTATGCACGAATATGCGTCTATCTAAACATATCCAAACCGCTCCCAGGATCCATCACGCTGGAATACCACGATGAGGATTGGTCTCAGACCATCGATTATGAGCACATCCCATTCCGCTGTAGGAAGTTCCATGAGCACGACCACCTCTTCAGAGACTGCCCACTCAACACAGCGCCAAAGGAAGGGAACCCAGAAAGCGGCAAGGATAAGGACAACTTCATGCAACCAGCGGGGAAGAGACGTCAAACCGGACGGAAACAGCCGGCCAAGGTAAGCAAAGATCCCTCAACTAGTAATAAATTTGATGTCTTGCAAAACCAACCGGAAAACCCCCTCAATCCTGAAAACCCCATAATGCCTCCTTTGAGCACTGCCACCCAACATACCAACCAAGCAGTGGATCAACCTTCCGAGGGAAAGGAATCTAACCCTCCCATCCCTACTTCCACCCTTAATCAGCAAGACCCCCCCGTCCCCACCTCCACCCCTAGCCTGCAAGAGATAGACGATGGGGAGGCGGATATGGAGCTAGAGGAGCAAGACCTAGCTGGGATAGAACTAGAACACTTGGAGCATGCCTATAGGCACCAAAAACTTTACACTATACCCAGAGACCAACTGCGGAAGGTTCAAAAAGTGTTCCTCAACTCCTCATCTGGATCCTCCGCTCGAGCTAACAAAAGTCTAGGGGTCCAGGGCAGTCAAGTAAAAAACCCTGCCAAAACCCATAAAGATGAAAAGAAAAGAGGCCGAAAATCAACTAACAAGCTCATACAAGAAATAGGGAACTTCATGGTGAATTCGGGAAAAATCAACCTGATCTCAGATAGATTTCCTCCTCTCACCAACCCCCAGTTATCATGAAGATCATCACATGGAATATTAGAGGCCTCAACGGACGTGGCAAGCACAAAATGCTACGTGATCTAATATTAGCAGAAAATCCAGAAATCTTACTTCTACAGGAAACAAAATGTACTTCAAAAGACATTGACAAGTTATTACCGTATTGCTGGAGAGTGGGAAGGGCAGTCTCAATAGATGCTACAGGAACAACGGGCGGCCTCACCATCCTATGGAACACCAATGCCGTTATCTTGAACAATTTCATCACCACGAAATGGTCCATCACTGCAGATTACAGGCTTATTGGCTCAAATAAGCCTGGACACTTAACCAATGTATACGGCCCTGCCAGCCCAAGGGACAAGCCAGCCTTCCTCAGGAGCCTGCGATATGTTGACAGTCTAGTACAGCATAGAAATTGGATTGTGGGTGGCGATTTTAACATTATTCTCCATTTGGGGGAAAAAAGAGGAGGCTATAGGCGCCTGGATCGAGACTCTGAGGACTTCAACACTCTCATAGATGAGATTAAACTTATCGATCTGGGCACGAACAACGACATGTACACCTGGACAAACAGAAGAACAGGTATACATCAAATCGCATGCAAATTGGACAGATTCCTGATTTCTGAATCTCTCATGTTGGAAGGCACCACCATAGAATCCATCATCCTAAACACCTCTGGGTCAGACCACTGGCCCCTGCAATTATGGATGGATATACCGGCCACCCTCGACAAGAAACCCTTTCGGTTTGAGAAATTCTGGCTTGACCACTTGGAGTTCCAGGAAAATATCCAGACTTGGTGGAGGGAGGTTGAGGTTCCTCGCGGATCCAAAATGTATCGATTCCAGCAAAAGTTAAAAAACCTCAAGAAGACGCTCAAAACTTGGAATCAGAATACCTTCGGCAACATCTTTGATGCACAAAAAAAGTTGCTTGCACAACTGGAGGGGATTCAGTAGCAGATCAGACTCCATGGGATGATAGCAGACCTTCAAGCCCATGAAACAACTTTAAATCAGAAGCTTGAAGTCAGGAAAAAGCAAGAGGAGATATTATGGAAACAGAAATCGCGGGTGCAATGGCTCTGAGAAGGGAAACAAAATACTAAATTCTTTCACAGAACCGTCCTCCAAAGGCGACATACCAACAATATCACCCATCTTCTTTCCGACGAGGGGGATACTATTCATTCCCATGAGGACATGGAAAACACCTTGACAGATTACTTTCAAAATCTCCTCAAAGAGCCAAGAACAGACAAACAGGAGGCTATCAACAAGGTCATGCGGCATGTACCATCCCTCGTTACCCCGGAGCAAAATGCCGCACTCCTACGCCCAATAACAATAGAGGAAGTGGACCAAGCCCTTCAGGAGACCCCCAAGGGAAAGGCTCCAGGTCCCGATGGGTTTACAAGCGATTTTTTCCATCACTACTGGTCGCTGATTAGAACAGAAGTCTGGGAGATCTTAGAGGATTCCCGAGCCACTGGCCAAATCCTCCAGGCCCTCAATCTCACCTTTATAACTCTAATTCCCAAAGAGGGGCAAGCGCATCATCCCAAGCAGTTCCAACCGATAGCTCTGTGCAATGTCATTTACAAGCTTCTTACCAAGGTAATAGCCAGGAGACTCAAGCCCATCTTACCTACTATAATATCTCCAGAGAAATCAGGCTACGTGGAGGGAAGAAAAATACTAGACAACGTCATCCTTGCACATGAGGTGATCCACTCCCTGCAGAAGACCAAGACCCCAGGTATGCTTCTCAAACTAGACCTCTCCAAAGCTTTTGACAAAATCAGCTGGCAGTATATGCAGGCAATGCTCGTAGATTTCGGTTTTGATCAAAGATGGGTAAAGTGGATCGTAAAACTAACCTCTTCGTCTTTCTTTTCCATTCTCATTAATGGTGTCCCGTCGAGGCCCTTCTCTCCCTCGAGAGGAATCAAGCAAGGTGATCCTCTCTCCCCGTTCCTGTTCATTATCCTAGCCGAAGGCCTCAGCAGATCCATTCACGCATCCATTGATTCCCATCACCTAACAGGTCTTTCCTTGCATGGTATCTCCCCGCCCATCTCACACAGCCAATTTGTTGATGATACCCTTTTGATGGGCAGCCCCACAGTCCGAGAAGCTACCTCCCTCCAGAATATTCTGCAAACCTTCGATGACGCCTCAGGCTTGGAATGCAACAAGGACAAGTCCCAAATCTTCTTCTTCAACACCCCTCCTCCGGTCCAACGTCACATCACTGACCTCTTTGGTTTCAACAGAAGCTCCCTTCCGTACAAATACCTAGGCATACCCTTAATTGACAATGCCCTTCGAAACTCTTCCTGGGAACACCTTCTCTCTTCCTTCGCCAAAAATATCTCCTCTTGGACCTTCCGAGCTCTTAATCTCTCGAGCCACCTCATCCTCATCCAAGCCATTCTCCAAGCCCTCCCGATTTACACCTTCTCTGCGCTAGCTGCCCCAAAGGTCATCCTCAACACTATCAAAAGCATTCAGTGAAACTTCATCTAGCAAGGCCTCAACACAAGAAAGAAAATAGCGCTGGTTAGCTGGGACAAAATTTTTCGGCCCAAGGAACACAGGGGACTGGGCTTGAGAGATCCTCTCATCATGAACAAGGTGCTAAGCGCCAAAATTTTGTGGCGATGGTTGAAAAGCCCCAGGGACCTTTGGGCCCGACTCTGGAGGAAGAAATATGCTCTGGGCGTGGCAGACAAGAATCTAGTCCGCTGGAATGGGGACAACCCAGGCTCTTTAATTTGGATGGCAGCCAAACAAAACCGGCAGTTGGTGACTGACAACGCCTTCTGGGAAATAAGAAATGGGAAAACGGCCCTCTTCTGGCATGACTCCTGGCAACAATGGCCGATTCTGAATAAGGAGGACTGGGCCCCTACCATCTACAACTCAGCCACTCGAGCATGCCTCATAAAAGTCGCTGACTACTGGGAGGATGCCCCCCTAAGGAATACCTGGCGTCAATGGACTCTGGATAGGGACAGCATTGCTTGGAAGCAGGTGTGGACTTAACCCCGTGGCGGGAAGAGATGGCGAAGCGAAAAATTCCAAGCATAGCAGGGGAGGACATCTTACGATGGGGATACAAACCACAAGGAACCTTCAATACAAAGGAGGCGTATCAGCTCAAAGCCCCTTTAGATCCTCTCCATAAAATGGAACAGTGGCGCAAGCTGTGGAGTCTCAAGCATTGGCCAAAAATCACCCTCTTCCTCTGGCTCGTGAATCACTCTAGCATACTAACCTAGGACAATCTGGCGAGAAGGGGATTTGTGGGACCCTCTATCTGCCTACTCTGCGGAGAGGCAGAGGAAACGATGAATCACCTTCTTAACTCTTGCCCCTATACAACTCAAATTTGGGATCAAGCGGTGCTCATCATGCGCACCTCGGACCGTTGTCGGGATAGCATACTGACCACAATCACAGAATGGAGAGATCAAGCTTTCCACTTACCCATCCTCAACCGGGTTTGGAAATTACTACTGGGCTTTATCCTGTGGCAAACTTGGAAAGAAAGGAACCGAAGGCTCTTCAAAGATCGGTCCAAACCTTGGCAACATTGCTAGCATCAATGCTATCGGAACATCCAGGAGACTCTGATTCTACAAGAGTGGTCTGAAATGGACGCTAATAGTAACCAAGCTGAACTTCACATCCTACAGTACTGGGCTCCTTCCGCCATAGCCACGGCTCATCCCGGTTCTCCCCGGTCCTGTCTCCCCAGTAGCCCCTCCTTCTGGTCCCCTCCCCCAGAGGGCTTCCTCAAGCTCAACTTCGATGGGGCCTCCAAGGGCAATCCGGGCCCTACAGGCTATGGAATTGTTTTCCGCAATCACCAGGGGACTATCCTTCTCATAAGTACAGGATCCATAGGGCATTCCACAAACAATGTAGCAGAATTATGGGGCCTCACCAGGGGACTACAACTTGCCATTGAGAACAATTTCACCAAACTAATTGTGGAAGGTGATTCTCAAATCCTCATCAACCTACTGCGGAGACTTCTGAATGGTGCAAATCCGGAGTGCATATCGCCTAGCTGGAGACTCCTGCATGGGCTGCAACTCATTTCGGACTCTCTGCGACCAAACTTAACACTCATCCCAGCTCATGTCAAAAGGAAGGCAAATCAAGTTGCGGATCACCTTGCCAATATGGGAATCAACCAAGGCGAGCCAGAACTTGTTTGTAACTCAGCCCTGGAACCTGACCATCCTATACTCCAGCATTGCATACTCAAAGCTAGGACAACAGACACTCCCCCGGATGGGGTGTTATACGGAGACAGATGGCGAAGGCAGGAGTATGGAGGGTGCCAACGGGGCACAGAGCCATGTGATGGGCCCGTGCCTCCATCCGCCACCCTCCGGGGATATTAATTGATCTCTTATGGTGATGGGAGGGCGTGTTTGTTGGCCTTGTCCTCTGCACTTTGTTATGGCTCGGGCGATTTCCTACGTTGTTTTGTTATGGAATCTCTGCTCCTGCTGGTGGATCACAGAGCCTCCCCCCCCACGTCCATGGTCGACATATAATTGGCCCCTGGAGGCACCCCTCTACGACTTTTACCACGCCTCCCGCTGCATAAACACCATGCCTAAGCATAGGAAGCGTATAAGAGGGAAACCACGGAGGGGTTCTCCCTGGAAACCTCGACGACCCTCCTTCTTTGCGCATGAAAGGTCTTCCCCTGCACCCTCCTGTCGCCTCCAGGAGGCGCAGCCCAACCTTATCCCGCCGCCTCCGCCGACTGTAAGCTCGAACCCTCTGGCTATGATCCCTCGATCGCCTTGTTCTTCGTTGAGATTACTTTTTGCTCCCTCTAGTACTAAACTGCATCCCAATCAGAGCTCGGCCTTCCCTAGTACTTTAGGTGACGACCCGCCACCTCGAAGGAGCGCTGCTGGAAGCGCTAGAACCCCGTCCTTCGATGCCACCATAGCCGAGCAGGTTAAGGATAAACTGGGCATTCTCTATGGCCTAGTTTTTGAGCTGCGCCAGGGCGTCGAGGACTTGCAATTCCGTTTACAGCTGTCAAATGATAAAGTAACGCTCTTCCTCTAGCTTCTCTCCTCGCTACATGAAACCTTCCTCTCAAATCCGGTCGATGCAGACAATGTCGAGGGCGAAGCAGCGGAGAATGCGACTCCAACACCGGCACAGGGAGCATCCACCACTACAGGCGATATGGTCATACAGGGTGCAGCAGAACCGCCTCTGGAGGTCACTGCGAAGCATAACAGGGCATACGAGAAGAAGGAAGAGGTCGAAATGCATTGGGGCGATGGGACGACAATCATAGAGGAGGCACCCTGGACTGGCGACCTTAATGCCACCTGGCCAGGTTACTCGCCACGTGTCTAGTCCATGTCTGTTTAGAAGTTTGCTTATAGACTGTTGCTTTAGATGGGGCTCCACCTTGTTTCTAGACATTAAACTTTATGGTCTTTGCTTTGATATGGATGACTAGGCTACTGACTGGGCTGGTTTCCCCTCTGTTGGGGCAGCCCAGAACTCTTAGTAGACCAATAACTCTGCTCTGTAACTCTTTTTTTCTCTAGCAAGCTCCTAATATAATATACTTCTTACTTACAAAAAAAAAATAACATTACTAATCTAAATTACAACTAATGGCCTAAAGCCGACATAAATAAAATAACATTACTAATCTAATATGCCCCAATTAAGCGGTAATGAGCCAATATTAGGGCTTAACAATATAATAGTTCCCTAGTAAGTTTCAACAACTATTGTAAGGAGTCGCAACAACCAGAACCAAAATACATCATATAAGATATCACAATCTGCACAACAACCTCTCTGGCACATCGTCTTTGCAAATTAACTCAAATATAAACTCAATTATGATATTTTTATAATGTTTAATCATAAATTCATGTAAATTACTAAATAAATGCAATGGAAACACATTAAGTCTAAATCTCGCACAATAATGGATTGATACAAGGTATAGTTAAGCGAAAAGGGGTTAAAAGTAGGGAAAATGATATAAAAATATGTCATTTATGGATCCCGTCATCTCCCCCAAAATAAAAATGTTTCATGTCCTCATGCAACCCAATACCCTTGCATTAGCCAAATTGTAGGGACACTTCTCTTTTTCCACTATATTCCCTTCTCTGTTGTTAACACATTTTTGTTTTCATTTTTTCTTTAATAACCTTCTTTCAAGGGGTTGTCATGAACCATCCTTCAAAATTAGTGTTAGCATCCCAAAACAATTCTTGCAATCTTGCAACAAATTTGATGGACTTGCAACAAACCTGCATGGGGAGTTGCAACAAAACATGCACAGAGATTTGTAGTGGATTTGAAAAAAAAGTATTTGTTCCAGATGATACTGTAGACTAAGTAGATTTTTGGTGGTTGTGTTTATCCCAATTTAATATCTCTATCCATAGGAAATAACAATGATCTAATTCATGGCCCTCAATATATAAACAAATAATTTTCTACAAGTGAGTTGCAACATGATTGTTGTAAGAGTAGCACCAAGTCTATTTAGCTATTTTCTCTCAAATTACAAACTACTTTTCTGTGAAATTTTGCAAGAATTCTTGTCCTATTTTATTTTTTTTGAGAAAAAATCATGGCCATCTAATGCATATATCTCAAGATATAAAAAAATCAATTTATGCATAGAATATAAAAAAATAGAGTAACAACAACAAAGATATAATATGAGTAGCACTAGTAAATCATAACTCATGAGATGGTGATATGTTGTGCCCTGCTACTGGTTCTTGTGTTACAACAATGATAATTCTTATTATTGGTTCTTTTCTAGATGTAATAGGGCTTCCTTGTCTCATTAATGTTGAAAATTACTACTTTCCACTGAAAAATGAAAATTCTTATTGTACATAACCAAACTCACAGATGAAGAAATATTTTTCTATAGGAATGATTTCTATAGCATCTTCTTCTAATTTAGGTTCTTGTGAAAAAATATATTCCTCTCTAGGTGATTAATTTTCCACTCCCCCAAATTGAAAACTTTTCTATAAAATAGAAGGCCAAAGAAACAATGGTGTTCCAAGTAAAAAATGAAAAACAGTCCACCTCTCCCCCAAACTGAAAATGTTGCATGTCCTGATGGAACACAAAGCCTACAAATGGGCTATGATCTAGTTGAAAAATATTCTTCTCAAAACCATATATTAATGTAGTGGACCTGAAAAATGCTCATGGATTAGGAAAGAAATATACGACATTTAGCAAATGTCGATTTTCCCCTTCAACTGTTTATTTTTTTGTTGTTAGTTCTTGTGGAGCAACAACAATACTTTCTTTTTATCTTGTTGTTGGTTTTTTTGTGGCAACAACAAGGCCTTTTATTTTTCTTACTTTTGGTTCTTTTGTGACAAAATCAAGGCATTCTATTGTTGGAAGTGTTGAATCCTTCTCATGCATGGATATTGGAGTGGAGATAGACAAGAATGGTGAGGGAAGGTTATGGGCTGTAGAGGTGATGGCTTCCCCCCCAGGAGAAATACATTATCCAGCCTTGAGAAATGGAAAAACATGAGGAAGTAGGATAGAGGCCTAAGTGGATTTCCAAATAAAAGTCCATAAGATCTAATAAATTTTGTTTAAACAAAATAAAAATAAATATGCCTGCACTTACCTAATAAGTCAATACTAGTTACAACATCACCATAAGAAGCAAGATATTTGATATGGCCCACCATAATGTAACAAAATTTGTAAGAAAGATTAGTGTGGATCTTGGAAATTTGGAGCACAATATGAGTTGTAGACTGATATCTAGAACAACCTTATGATGGAGCATCAAAACTTGGACATCTTTATTCAGAAGGAAACCTTGATGGAATTGTTTATTTCTCACTTTATTTTCAAACCTTGTCTACTAGAAAGATGGTTTTCAAACAAGATATGTATGACTATTCCCAAATGGTTTTCACCATCAGAATGTTTTTAGTCCCAAAGAATTCTTTCCAACAAGTTTTTTTTTAAGCATTCCCAGGGTCTAATGGTGCTTGAGATAGGTTTTCACCATCAAATGTATTAAGTGAAGGGGTAGGATAACATAGTAACTTAGCATTGTAAGTTATTCGAGTTACTTTATTGCATGGGTTAGGGATGGGAGGAGAAGAATGCCATGGAAGTCATGGAGTGGTGTAGACTGAAGTTTTGATTTAAATTTAGTGGTTATAATAATAATAATTGGGTAAAGGTCATTGGATTTCAAATATAACCACATAAGCATATGAGACTTTATGAACTTCGACATTCATGTAACATTAATCTAAGAGGAAGGGAATCTATAGGCATATCATGGTGTTGGTGAATGAGCATGATGACAATGAGAGATTATGGAAGGATTAATTGGTATAAATGGCATGGCTGATGTATAAATGGGGAATGTGGAAATGATACTTGAGCTTTGTAACTTTGGTCTTCAAACTCCTTAAATCAATTATTCACGTGCCTTGTTCTGGACACATATACAACTTTGAAAAAAGTATTCTTCTTAAGAAACGGTTGGGCCAATCTCCTAAGGAATTGATATTTGAACATGTAAAAACATCTCATGACATTTCATATTCATTATTGGATATATGGAGAGCATTCCCATTTTCCATGAATTGTTTCTTCAAGAATTACTCATGCATGGATTGACCTTTCAATCCTCCTGGGACCTACAAAAACATAAGTACTTAACTCCAATAAAATGTGAGATCATGGAAGAAGATATTGTATGATATTTATTCATCCAATACATATGTAAAAAAACAACAAGAAAATACTTTTAAAACAAATCCAAGGAAAAATGAACGAAGAAAAATTCATTTTATACTTGTTGAGAAGAGGTGACCGCCTTAGAATACCTAGCAGTATTTTGTTGATAACTTCTTTGTTTCTCATATGATTTGAGAGATTCCAAAGAAAAATGAAAATAGATTCATAGGGATACTTTAAATATAAACATGGTTAAAAAATCTCTTAAGGTGATATGCCAAATCTGTTGAGTAACAACATGCATGCTAGTATTGTTTGTGAGTTTCTGCCTAGACCAACACTCAATAAATCAAATAAGATTTTTTCATTTGATGTTAGATTGACTAAATTCAAATTGGATATCAAATTATATTCACATATGTATCTCTAATATAAACATGTTTTCAATCCAATAAGAACTGATGGGTCAAATATGCCAATGAACAACCTAGGAGACAAAGTTTTATGAGTGTCAATTTAGGACAAACAGTTAGCATTTTGGGCATAAATTTTTCATATGATATTGAAATTGAGTGATTCAAATTGTTTTGTAAACTATATTAATAGGATAATATATCCTAGAAACATATTTTCAATATCTATCCATTTAGGCACCCAAAAAGTGATTGTCCCAATTGTGTTCCTCAGTTGCCTACTCTACATCGAGTCAATGTTTTGGTCATAAAATTTTCATTTGAGATCCAAATTGACTTATTTAAATTGGGTTAGAAACCAAAATTCAAGGGATATATGGGATATAAATAGGTTTTGAAAATATTCCCATTTGGTCTCTCAAAACATGATTGTCCCAACAGTTGTTTTAGTGAATTCACCAAACCAACATACCATAAAATTCAATAAAAAAGAGATAGCTCCCAAATAGTGATCTGAATAGTTGTGAATTTGTTTTGGAATAAAATTTTCAATGGAATACATATTCATACCAAATAATTCAAGCGTTGAGTTCATATATTGACTTACACAGAGTGTTGTAGCCACTGCTGCAACTCCTAAAAAATGAGACGACTTTGGAAATAAGATCTGTGTATTTTTGTAGATGTGTTATTTTCAATGTAATAAGTTCAAAATAACCCAAAATGTTATATGAAAATGAAAACCAACCACCTAAAATGATGATTGTAAAAGTATCAATCTTGAAGGCTTCTATATCCCCTTTCACTTTCTTTAGTAAAATTCTCATTCACCAATGCCTTCTTCCTCTTGTCAGCTTCCTCAAGAATACATATTGATCCTTTGGAATTTACTATGATTGGTCATCATGATGACAATATTAGTTATCATTGGGTGATATTGTTGCATTGTTGTCTTCTTCCATTGTCCATTATACCACTTCATCAATATTTTTGGTGCATCCATCGTTGTCCCAACTAGTGTAACAAAAACAAAAAATAGTGACATGAATCCATTGTACTAGGATTTGTGGCAATGGTCAGTTTTGCAACAAAGCGACCAATTTTGTAGTAATTGTGGTAGCGCCTGCAATTTTCTTTTAACCGACTTGTCAACTTGAAAAAGAGATTAGTACGATGACTTGATCTTACTGCACCGAGAGTTTTGGGGGTTCTTTCCTTTTATTCTACAATCCTTAAAATTGATCACACCTCACAAGCTTAAAGAAAACACATTCTAGAAAACATTCTAAATTCACACTTAACAAAAACAAACAAAATTGATACTAGAAAGAATATTTCACCATTGACAACTCCCCAACAACGACGCCAAAAATGTAGAGTATTTTTAATCACCTTTCTAATTTTTCAGAAAGAAAACTAAAAAGACCATGCATTTAGTTATAAATGTGGGGCTCGTATGGAACTTGAAAGATGTCGTGCACTATATTTGCAGGAACAATTATTCTTTCTATGTGTTGTAATCATAGTGTTAATGATTACCTTTGCAGGAAGAGTATGGATAGTTCACAAAATTACCAAGGTTCTAATCCTATTTGCAGGAAATAAAATTCACATTTTTGCAGAAAAGTAAATATCACGCTTGTAGGAAATTAAATGCCACATGTTCTTAAATTAAAACAAACATGTTGGAAATGAAACACACCAGTTGTAGGTATCAACAAAAACAATATAATTCTAGGAACACACACTTTCTTGAAAGAAAACATGCAAGTTGAAGGTATCATGAGTATGAATCAATTATCTCCCAAAGAAACTATAACTATGTGCAATAATACTAATTGTAGAATTGAAATACCAAACTAATCTTGCAGAGTTGAAACAACACACCACACTTGCTGAAATAAATCACACACAATGAAAGGAAATTGATTAACTACTCACTGGAAAATAAATTAGATAATTACTCGAAATCAAATGTTGGTCCTTACCAAGATGATTCATGTCATTACCCAGACCAACACATATAATCAGTGCATAAAGCAAAGTTATTCAAACCTTACAGGAATAAAAACTAAATCTGAAGTGTAATGGGAAAGAATAAAGACATGCAATCCTACATGAATAATAAACTACATAATTTAAATAAAAATTAACAATTAAACATGTCACGATTACAATAAATCTAATGAACAAATAAATTAAGTAAATACATGATTCTACTATAAATCTGCAAAATAAATCAAATTAATTAAATCATACGCTATGGAAACAATAAGTCAACAATTAAAATAAAATCTTAATATGAATTATGCCATTATCATTTAGACATTTATATAAGAGTCCCCCCGCTCCTGCCGAATAATGGAGATGGTGCTATATTTTATATATAAATTTAATGGGAACTAGAAATAAAAAATATCTAAATAAACCTGCTTATGGATTTAATAAATCCATAGTGGTTACAACAATTTCCTAAATAAAGAATAGTTTCCAGCTAACAATTAATATTCAACTCCAAGATTGTTTCCTAACAATTAACAATAAATAACTCCAATAAATTTTTCTAAATAATTCCAAGATCGTTTTCCCAAGAATTCCAAGATTCTTGGTTAACCACTCAAATTAATATATTTTCTTCAAATCACAATTATCTCCATATTTTTAATTTGTTTGGATTAAAATTATTGTTGCATGAATTTATAATTGTCACGTAGAGTAGTAACAACATGTCTCATGGCTCCAATGGATCATATTTTTGGTGTTTTCTCAGAATTTATATGGCTCAAGTTTTTGATTGCAACATCATTCTTTAGATGAGTTGCAATGCATAATAGTTCCTTGGTGAGTTGCAACAATTGTTGTAAGGAGGTGCAACAAAGAGTTGCAACATAGAATAGGTCCCTATCAGATTGCAACAACTGTTATGAGGAGTTTCAACAATGTTTTGTATCATAGAATAGTTCCTTGGTGAGTTGCAACAATTGTTGTAAGGAGGTGCAACAACGGGTTGCAACGTAGAATAGTTCCTTAACGAGTTGCAACAACGTGTGGGATTTTTCGCAACTGAGTTACAATAGTTTTGTTGCAACAAATATGTTGTAGCACTCCAGATTTGCAACAACTGGAACCAAAATACATCTTATGACAATATCACAATCTACACAACAACCTATCTAGCACATCCTCTTTTCAAATTAACTCAAATATAAATGAAATTATGATATTTTTATAATGTTTAATCATAAATTCATGTAAAGTACAAAATAAATGTAATGGAAACAGATTCAGTCCAAATATCACACAAAAATGGATTGATACAAGGTCTAGGTAAGTGGAAAGGGATTAAAAGTAGGGAAAAGATGGTATAAATAGATATCATTTATGGATCCCATCAATAATGTTACATGGGTTATGAAAAATAGTATGGTATTGAGAAAAAAATCTATAATATCATGTATTGGGATCCTACAGCTCGTTCGGTGGGAACCATACCACTAATAAATTTGAATGTTTTTGCGACGAAGTAGAGACAAATTTTCGTCGGCATAGAGTTGTTTTTGTGACCAAAATGATTTTTTTTTTCATCGAAATACATTCGTCAATCTAGCAGCCACACATGAATATTCACTGATCTAGCGACTAGGAAAATAAGCCTATTCACAATACAGAAAAGTTCATCTAGCGACGAATGTTAGTCGGTCTAACGATTAATATTAGTCGCAAGAGTGACCAAGAAAGCCCTAGCAAACTTAGTCAATAAACCACTATGGGTCGATAGAATGATGAATCTTAGTCACTAGAGTGACCAAACCAACAGTTAAAAATGTCAAACTAAGGAGGATCAGTTAGTCGCTAGAACGACCAAGTGACCTCGTTTGCAACCAAATGGAAATACAAGCGACTAACATGTTGGTCACTCAACCGACTAACATGTTTATCTCTCTAGTGACTAACACTTTGGTGTTTCCAACGAATTGGAAATACTAGCGATGAACATGTTAGTCGCTAAAGCGACCAATGTTGAGGTTTTTTAAAAACAAAAATTATGCCATTCACACAGGATCTTAACTAAATTTGATAACAGGTATTTAAGTGTGTTCAATCATGATGGTCATGTAATTGTAGGATCTTAACTAAACCTTAATTTCAAAATGGGGTGGATGATATGGTGGAACCATGTGAAAGGATAACTTGATCAAACAACGCAATAAATCAAACAAATTGACAATATGTAAGTTGATAGAGTGAATACCATGTTTGAGGAACTCAATGTGTAGTTCTTCCTCATATGTAACTCTATTGCTATTGATCATGTGAAGAACTCTCTTGATGTCTCCAAAAGAAAATATATGACATGAGGTAGGGATATGGGAAATTTGGATTGAGGATTGTATAGGAACATGATAAAGGGATGGAGCAAGGGATAAAATGAATTACTAATATATATCTTGTGGGAGGGAAACCTGTCTAGGTAAAAGGGTGCACCAGAAGAATCTATGTCAATTGTAAAGGGCTTCAAGAAGCTCATGTCTCCTAACGGAAATGAAACCATATTTTTTTATGATAGAGGAGATGCTAGCAATATTTATAAAGGTGGAATAGAGAAAGGGACATGCTAAAGAGACTCTTCTTAGTTGTTACAAATGAATTGGTGACCATTGATCTTAGAAATCATATGAACTAAATTTATGGTACATTCGTCAATTTTAGAGAAAGGCATGCAAACAAAGAACATTTTTAATTTTGGATCAAATCCCTTCAAATAGGAAAATTGATAAAAAAGAACATGTAAATAGGAAAGCATAAACATTAATACAAAGGCATACAAACAAATAACATTGTTAATTTCATATCTAGTCCCTTCAAATAGGAAAATGAATATGTAGATAGGAAAGCGTAAAGATTAATAATAAAACGTTGATAGGAAAGTGCATGGATTGATGATAGAATTTTCTAGCACCCTTGTAAAATCAGGGACATAAGCATGCCTTTAGCTAAGAATTCATCTTGGGGTCACAATTCTTCTATAAGGTAATGTTAGAAGGCAAGTTAAGGGGATAAAAGTGAAACACTCCTTGTTGGGAAGCATACATACATGGATATGCACCAAAGTCCACTACTAGAATATTTAATTGTGAATGAATAGGTCATTTTCTGAAGATATGGTGCAGAATGCAGTGAATCAAACAGACTTGGGATTATGGCTATGGTGTAGAATGCAGTGAATCAAATGGTAGCAACTCGGGGTATGTTTCTCAACAACACACAAAATATCCCACAGATTGCTTAGTTACACACAAAATTGCTTGGCTCTCACACAGAAATTCCAATCAGAAGTTCAATCACATTCAGAAACTCCAGTTGTATGTGGTCTCCTCGAATGGAATTAATTTCTTTCACTTCGGTTTTGGCACGAAGAAGTTAAAAACATAAAAGAAGATTTCAAATTTTTGTTGTCATCTCGGACGGTGTATTTTGCATCCTTTAAGATCTTGAATTTTGAATAGTACCATCAAATTTAGTACCTAGGTGTTGTATCGTCGTGTTAAAAGATGAAGAAAATGTGGACAATTGTTGCACATTAAAAGTGTTTTCCAGTAAGAAACTTTTTGTTGTAATAGGGCGTTGGAAGGGAAGGACAAATTTTTATGGTTTCACAAATATTATGTCACACACTCAAATCCAATCTGGCAAGAGGCATGGTTGGTTCATTACAGGGTGTCATTGAGGAGTAACGTCATCCAAGAGTGCCAAATCATAGTTTAACAACAATTATCAGAATGTCAAACAATGCCCAAGTTCTAGTCTAAAGGAGTGAAAAAAATAATACCAAGGGAGTCAGCTCATACCATTTCAATTTTAAAACCAGTAAAATTAGCAACCCACCGAGGGAATTCATGAATTCTCAGGAAATTGCAATATTTAAATCAATTAAAGGATCTTGATGCATGAGCAACTCTCCACATCAGCCAGCTAGCCAGCCAGCCACATTAGCGAATTCAAATTGCACGTTGAAGAGAGAGGCGCAGCCTCATTTGAAATTTGAATTGAATGTAATTTAATTTCTTAGGTTGTTGAGCCATAGAGACATGCCTTTGTGAAGGCATAGGGTAGATAGGCCTTTAATGTTTTGTAAGGCTGAGATCTAGATCCGGATAGTAGACTAGACAACCCATTCAATGTAATTGAATCGGGTAGGTAGATTGGAGGGAAGAGCTCGAAGAGCCCCCTCATGTAAAAATATCTATTGTATCTCTTGAGGAGTAAGTCGGCGAGGATAGGAGATAATCTATGAGTAGAGAGCATAAGGGAGAAGGATCTGAGACCTTGTTATAGGCCGTGCTCAGGAACACCTTTGTAAAGAGGCATTTTTATTAATATAAACAGAAGTAGTTTTTCCTGCATGTATTTCTGTATTATGTGGATGCCTTGGTGTGTTCTGGTTTATGCTGTGAATTCATGTTGTATATGTATGCTAGGAATTTGCAGGTTGTTTTGATTTCAAGCTTGATTTTCTTTGTGTTTTCATGCCAGGAGGGCGTGACAGAGTACTGCGGTCTCTGAATACCAGTGCACTAAAGCACTTCTGAATTCTTCGGGTTCTGACAAAGACATGCTGTGGCACAAGAAATGGAATCAACAACTCAAGGAAGACTTCAAGGTTGTTGAACACCTTGGAGGCAAGGTTGTGGGAGAAAACACGGTTGCAGACAAAACCTATAAGGAGTTCTATGAAGCTCTGCCATGAGAGCATTGAGCTAGTGCAAGGAGTGCACAGAGGAAGAACTTGGATGTGAGTTCTTAAGAAGTCAGAATCACTGAGGATTCTTGACACTCTACCAGGTGGGAATTGAGACAGAGTGCAGACAGGCATAGAGAAGAGAAGAGAACTCTTTGAGTTATGGAATTTAGAGGAAGAATCCACTGAGGGATCTTCACAGGGTTGTTGAACACCCTGCAGACTCAGCAAAAGGTTGCTTGAGTAGAAGGACACCCAGGAGGGCATCCAATTTCTCCATCTGTGGGAGAAAGAAGAAGGATTCATTTCCTTAGAGAACTGAGTGTTTGAGAAGCTCAGGAGAGATAGCACTTTGTGTGCGTGAAGACTCTGCAGAGGCACAGAAGTCAAATAATCCCTTGGGGATTCAAGGATAAGCTCGGGAGGAGTATTTATTTCAACGCACGGAGCTATAGCTGCGAGGAACGTAGAGTTCGAAGAACTCTTTGGAGAGTTCAGAGTTCTCCAAGCTCAATAGGAACAACGTCGTGGAGAACGTAGGCGAGGCTTAAAGCCGAGAGCTCGTAGGAGGAACTAGACAAAGGTCGAGGCCTTTGAGTTTTGGTAAATCCTCCCAAGGATGGGAAGAAAGTGTGCAAGCTCAAGAGGGAGCACAGCAGCTGTCAGATTGGCTAGAGAAAGAGATCTGGACCATTGAAGATTTCACGTCCAGGAAGGAAGCTCAGGAGGAGCGCACAAGAAGGACGAATCTGAACCGTCAGATCTAGAGTGAAATACCTGACAGCCGTCAAATCGATTGGGAGCTGCACAAGGTTTAACTTCGTGAACAGGAGGGTGAAATTCTCAAAAGGATTGACTTATCGGGATATCAGTGTTCAGGATATCGGAGTTATCGAGGTCGAGAAGGTTGGGACATTTGGATTTTCGGATCGCGAGGTTGGATCAGGGTTGTCCATATGTTGGGGACAGGTGGTGGAGATCCAGAGTTTCGGGGAAAGTCCCGATAGGAGAGTCACATCGGGAAATCCGGATTTGGAAAATCAGGAATCCTGGTGACAAGAGTGTCCATGTATTTCGGCATTGGAAAGCCCGAAACCCCGACGAGAGATAAGATTGCAGTCATGGGGATAATGGTCACGTGGGCCAAGATTTTAGCTAGGAGGGATAACATGTAAAGGCACATATCGATGAATTGACTCATCGGAGATCGAGGATTCAAGAGGACAAGGGAGTCTTGACATCGGGGATCACAAACCCCGAAATCCAAAATTATCATCAGGGAAAATTCATAGGTGTGTGCAGAGGCCGTGACAGGGAAATAAGGACCTGTGGATCAGGAATTTGAGATTCCAGTGGGAATAGAAAGAGCCACTTTGGCTCAAAGGAATTTAGACAGAATGATCTTTAAAGACCGGGAGGTCAGCACAGAGGCCTTTTGCAGAGGCAAGGGGTGTGTCTGTGTCAGATCTCGATTAAATTGAGAACACCAAATTTGTTCTTGAAGTCATTTTCAAGCGTAGATGTTGATGATATTACCAATTTTGTTTTGGGAGCTGACATTGATTGAAAAGGTAGATTGTATGGAAGGGCCTTCTATTAAGGAAATCCCTATTACGACAAGGATTCAATGTTTTATAAATATGGCTATGGAGTGACTGGTACTAATGGTATGAACCCTCTATCAGTTCATCAGCTAATAGGTCGATCTGTGCCACCAATTTTGAAGGAAACAACTACAATTAGAAATGAAGACAGTTACTTTTGGGTGAAAAACATAAATAATGGCTTTAATGCCTTCATCAATCTGATAAATGCTTAAGCATATGTATTGATGCTTTATTACTTGAATTTTCCACGAATGAGAAATGAGTGTGAATCATCGACCTATAATATCACTATGGATATCGACAATGTTGGCCAAATGCAGTAGAAAGGAAAGTGTTAAGAAATAGGCAATAGATTGTTGATACTAAGAGGGGGGTGAATTAGTATCAAGTACAATTTAAAACCTTTTTCAACTTATAATTAAACCATTCAATTATATCCAATGAGAAATGAACAATGGTATAAGAGTTACACCAATACACCATAATACACCATGCACAATATATGAGAAATAATCAATAGTTTTTGTTCAAGGGAAGTAATGACTTCCAAAGGTAGCTACAGCTTCCAAAATGTAAAAGGAGGGATAAAACTCCAAGAGGAAGATACAATCCTCCAATATCAAGAGATATCTGAACTCTCTATCCTTCCCCCTTCCTTCCACCCAAGAATATATGAGAGATAATAAAACTTTATTCAATTCTGGTCTGTTCATAAGACCCGACTTGTACAGCATGCCCCGCGCTCAATATTTAACATCTGATTCTGAATCTCGCACACAAGAAACTAAAGTCCATAATATTTCCAATGGAAGTGGTCCCACTTCATTTGGAGTCTGTATGAAAAAGTTATGACTGTTTTACCCGGAACACCTGTTTTTTGACTAGTTTCAGGACTGGTCACAAACCCTATATTCCACAGAGTATAACTCCATAATTATAGCGAATCAAGATCTGAACTTTTTACCAAAGGTACCTTGATATGTCATCTCACTACCATATCGATTTCACCATCTGAATCGTTCTATAAAAAACGTTATGGCAAAAATGGTAAGATGACCTGAAAATAACATACCTTAGAACACATCTCCAAAAGACTTCATCCTCCCTTGAAATCCGGCCTTCTTTTACCTCTTCTTCTCTCT
>ML788780.1:129004-141325 GCA_009831015.1 Picea engelmannii
CACAAATGAAACATTCACTCTAATGTGGAATTTCTACATTGATATCCTCGGCTTGAACCGAATGTTGTGGTCTATAACGTTGTCTTAAATTGCCATGTTCCATGTTACTTGGATGTAATGGAAAGGAGCCTTTTGGGCATTGCAACAAATGAGGCAAAGTGGGTCAAAAGTTTTTCCAAGATGATTTGAATGGGGCCAAAGGAGGGATTGAAGCCCAAACCATTAGAAAGGATGGGCATAACAGATTCAAGGGTGCAATCCAAATCCCAAGCAATATGGGCTAACTTCATGAAGGTAAAATATGGAAAATTTGGAGGAATTCGAACTTCTTTTTTCATCAACACAAGGGATAAGTTCCTTTAACCACAAGATTTGAAATCATATAAGAGAGAAAGTGACCAGATGCAAGAGGGGGGGATTTCCCAATTTATTTGAATGTAAAGGCCAAGCCTTGGCCATCTTTGTTTGCAATCTTCACAATTGGTGGTTTCAGGGTTTGCTTCTATTGACACGATTAGCTCTGGGATCAATCAACTATGGTCCTTCTCACTGATATTGTCATCTTGGAAACCTTTTGAGCTTTGGAAGGTGGTCTGTTTGGTGAGCCACATATGAAATGCAGACCATATGCGGAGTTTTGTATGTGTTATTTTATGTCTTTTTTTAATTTTCAGTATTTTGATTCTTGGGGTAAGCGACCTCTCTCAACATTTCATTCATAACTTTTTCTACAAGAAGAAAAATCAAATTTTGTTGAAGATTCAATGAATACATGCTTCATTCTATCCATGAATTGGTGATATTATGGTTGGGAAACTATAGGTAAGATAAGATAGGGATGGAATAGGTTTTGTACCGTAGCAAAAGAATACATTCCTGGGTCGACTCGATTTAGATTGTAATCGACCAACAACTCTTCGCCTGTCGTTATTTTTTTCACTGCACATACAAATATCCTATTACCTTCACGCTCCTCAAAAATGAAATTGGGTTCCTTTATTTTCGTCCCGGGCCTTGTACTATTTATAAGACCTGTAATATTCCTCGATTCCTTTGGCCTTCCTTCAATATACATAGTCGCTCCTTTATTTTTATTATTGTCTTTCAACTGTATATAATTTGCAATGAGTGCATATCTTCGCATACTAGGCATATATTGGACCAGCCTCAACCATACTCCATAAGTGTAACATGGTCCAACATAATCAAAAAATTCAATTAATTTTCCATATTTTACCTTTATGCCATCCATGCAGAATAAACCAAGGCCATGGGTGGATGACAGAGCAATGCGATACATCCTCTCATTAACATAGAAGTCGGTGTCCAACTCTGGCAGTTCCTTGGGTACCCACTGTTTAAGTAGGTGTTTGTACCTCAAGGGAACCTCGATGTCACCTATGCTCTCATCGTCATAAGAGCATGATCCTCCTTCAGCAAGAAAGAATTTTATGCATGCGCCAAACTTTCTTCTGACCTTTTCACCTCTAGTTGATTTCACCTTGTAACATGTGTTGGATATGTTTTCCCTTGTCCCTCTCAAAAATTCATTGCTCGAGATGGATGGCAGGTATGATAGATACATACTTGGTTGTACCTACACTCCATCGAGGGAGAAGGAAACGTTAGGAGCCGTCAGATCTCATTGAGGAGTAGGGGATTTATGGCGAGTATTCCCAAAGGTTCAAGATCAGGAGAAGCAGAGCCATAGATTCAAGCTAACAGGAGCCGTTGGATTTATACGTGGATTTCTATTTCGGGGTTTCGTGGGGTGAAGTCCCAAAATCATTGCATCAGGATTCGCGAAATTGCGAAGTCTGAAATCTTGATGGAATGAAGAGCTATTGAAAAGTCAACCTTGCAAGCACATCGAAGTTTCGGTAGTTCGGGTTTCGGGAATCGAGGGGACGAGTTGCTTGACATCACAACTCCTGAAACTGCGATAAGGGGAAAGGTGATATAGAGAGAGATAAGTTTGAGCGATATAACTTCGGGTTTCGGGGGTCTGAGAGACAAGACGCTTGACCACCGGATTTGCGAAATCGCGAAGTCCGATCTCCCAAAGTATAAAGGGGGAAAATTTATCAAGGTTGTTTGTGGGTGCATATTTCTCAAAAGGGAAATAGGAGGGCCATTGTCAAGAGCTCTTTGGGCCAGTGAAAGAGGAAAGATCCTGTGTGCATAGACTTCTGACCTGCGGGTTGGGAGCGGTTGCGTGCATCATTTGGTATCAGATCACATAAAGGTTTCTTTGCTTTCTGTAGTAGGGAAAAGGAGAATTGACCATGCCGCTGAAAAGAAGGGACAGAAAAACAGCTTATCCACCAGAGGATAGGGAAATGCCGAGAAGAAGGGGTAGGCAGATGCCTGATCCATCCATGGAGAGAGAGATGTGTGACCTGTGAGCCAGACTTGAAGACATGGAGATAGCACAGAGGCGTACAATCAATGTTGGGGATATTAGTGATTTCGAAAGTGAAATTGAGGTTGAACATGAAGGAGAAGAAGTTGCAGCCAAAGATGCAGCAAACGAACGCTTGATTAGGGCTATTGCAAGAATGGGTGTAAGAGAAAAAATGGACATTCTAGTTTATGAGGGCAACTTGGATGCAGAGGAGCTTCTATATTGGATTAGAGCTCTGGATAGATATTTTGACAATGAAAATGTTGAAGAGGACAAGAAGGTCAAACATGTTGTCACAAGATTGAAGGGACATGCAGCATTGTGGTGGGATGAGCTACAAGCTGACAGACGCTACAAAGGAAAGCAAAAGATCAAGAGTTGGGACAGGATGATCGCAAAGATGAAGGTGAAATTTATCCCTAGAGGTTATCAAATTACTCTATTTCGATGAATGAAAAACTTGAGACAGAAGTTGATGACAGTGAAAGAATATACTAAAGAACTCTATAGGCTGAACATCAGGGCAGGTAATCAGGAAAGCGATGATGAAAAATTTTCCAGGTACATGAATGGCCTGAGATACGACATTTAGGATGAGATGAGCATGATGACCATCCAAACGGTGGAAGATGCTTATCAGATGGCTCTAAAAGCTGAAGAGAAGCTGAGCCGAAAAAAAGGTCAGAGAGGCCGAGGTGGAACTCAAGCCAGAGGCAAATCAGTTGCCTAGGATAAAAATTAGAAACCCAAGGAGGACTGGAAGAAACCTCAGACTCGAATGGAGATAGGTGGAAGCTCACAGTGAGGGAAATATGCTAAACAAAGAGGGAAACATACCGAACAGAGAGGAGATTATGATGATAACGATATTCTTCCTCATACCAGAGATAGAGGAAGAGGAAGAGGTGGAGTAATAACATGCTTCACATGTGGAAATAATGGAGACAAGTCTTATGAGTGTCCAGATAAAAATAAAGAAGGAGGTGAGACTCACATCGCCGAAGCGCAGAGGCGAAATATTGAGGCGGAAGATGTTGAAGGCGAAAGATCATTGATGATGAGAAAAGCTATTTTGACACCAGAGAGAGAGGTGGAGAGTTCAGTCCAAAGAAATAGACTTTTTCGAACTGCTTGCAAGACCAAAGACAGGGTATGCAAGGTCATTGTGGACAGTGGTAGCATGGATAATCTCGTTTCAACAGAGATGGTAAAAAAGCTGGAGCTGGAGACGATTGATCATCCAAGCCCATACAGAGTTTCATGGCTACAAAAAGAACATCAGGTAACTGTCACTAAACAGTGTTTAGTTGAATTTAAGATAGGAGGATATAATGATAAGATACTTTGTGATGTCATTCCCATGGATGTTTTTCATCTATTGTTGGGTAGACCATGGCAATATGACAGGAATGTGATTCATGATGGGAGAATGAACACATACACCCTAGAGAAGAATGGAAGAACTCACATGTTTCTTCCAATCAAAGACAAGGAGGTGAAACCTGAAGTAAGCAACATTGTACTTCTCATGAGTGGGAAGGAACTTCTTACAGAGGTTAAGAAGAAAGGGGATCCATAATTCATTTTGGTCAGGAAGCCTAGAATTGTTTTGACTAGCACAAGAGTGGATGATTTACCAGAAGAGGTTCAGGAACTGTTGGAAGAGTTTGCTGACATAGTAGTGGACAAACTACCTCGTTCATTTCCACCGATCAGAAGTGTGAGTCATCACATTAATCTCATGCCAGGAGCTAGTTTTTCGAACAAAGCTGCATACAGATTGACGCCATAGGAGAATGAAGAGGTCAAAAGACAAGTCCAAGATCTGTTGGACAAATGTTTGGTCAGGGAAAGCTTGAGTCCGTGTGTTGTTCTGACAGTACTCAGTCCGAAGAAAGACAGAGGCTGGAGAATGTGTACTGACTCAAGGGATATTAACAAAATAACCATCAGGTAAAGATTTCCATTTCCAAGGATGGATGATCTGATGGATTGCTTGAGTGGAGCAAAGTATTTTTCAAAGATTTATTTGAAAATTGGTTATCACCAAATCCGCATGAGAGAAGGTGATGAATGGAATACAGCCTTCAAGACTAACGAAGGGTTGTATGAATGGATTGTTATGCCATTTTGGTTAACAAACATGCCGAGTACCTTCATGAGGTTGATGAACGAAGTCCTGAAGGAGTTCATCGGAAAGTTTTTTATCGTATATCTTGATGATATATTGATTTTCAGTAAAACAGTGGCAGAGCATCTAAAACATTTGGCTACAGTGATAAAAAGGTTACAACGGGAGAAGATGTTGATAAACATGAAGAAATCCTCATTCATGAAGACATAAATCATCTATTTGGGTTTTGTTATTTCTGCAGATAAATTGAGAATGGATCCAGATAAGGTGGAGGTAATCAAGAATTGGCCATCACCGAAGAGTATATTTGAGGTGAGAAGTTTTCACGGATTGGCTAGTTTCTACCGAAATTTCATTAGAAATTTCAGTGGAATTAGTGCACCGATAATGGACACAGTGAAGAAGAGACATAAATCTTTTCACTGGACAGAAGAGGCTGAGAAGAGTTTTAACGTGTTGAAGAGGAAGATCACGGAACAACCAGTTTTGGTGTTGCCAGATTTCAAGAAGACATTTCAAGTGAAATGTGATGCAAGTGGGTTTGCAATAGGGGCAGCCTTGAGTCAAGAAGACAGGGAGATAGCATACTTCAGCGAGAAGTTGAATGAAGCAAAAGTGAAATACTCCACTTATGATAAGGAGTTTTATGCTATCATTCAGGCATTGAAGAAATGGAGACATTACTTGATTCCCAAGGAGTTTGTCTTATACAGTGACAATCATGCACTGCAGTTTGTGAATCAACAGGAAAAGTTGAATCAAAAGACATGTTAAATGGGTTGAATATATGCAAAATTTCACTTTTGTGATTAAACGTATTTCTGGTACTACTAACAAAGTTGTTGATGCTTTGAGCAGGAAGTGTTTGCTATTGCAGGAGTTCAAAGTCAAAACGTTGGATTTTGATGACCTCAAGGAGATGTATCAAGCTGATTCAGATTTTAAAGAGGAGTACGAAGTAGCTGAGAATTCAATTCTCAGAGGTAGAAGCCAATGGGCAGAATACATGATCCAGGAAGGATTCCTATTTAAATGTAATTGGCTTTGTATTCTGAAATGCTCCATGAGGGAGAATTTGCTGAAGGAGAAACACAGTGGAGGATTGGTCAGTGACTTTGGTTATGAAAAGATGTTCGCCAAGTTGAATGAGTCATATTTTTGGCTAGGAATGTGAGCAGACGTCAAAAGGTTCGTGGACATATGTAGAATTTTCCAGCATTCGAAAGGCAGAAGACAGAATGCAGGGTTTTATCAACCATTTCCCATGCTTGAGAAGTCATGGGATGCAGTCAGCATGGATTTCATATTGGGGTTGCCAAGAACACAAAGAGGGTTTGACTCAATCTTTGTGGTGGTGGATAGATTTTCCAAGATGGCACACTTCATTCCATGTCAGAAGACCGGTGACGCAACTCACATTGCGAATCTGTTTTTCAAAGAAGTCATTCAACTTCACGTCTTTCCAAGGAGCATAGTTTCGAATCAAGACACTAAGTTCATAGGAAACTTTTGGAGGACAATATGGAAGAATCTGAGAACTAACCTGTCATTTAGTTTATCTTATCATCCTCAGACGGATGGACAGACAGAAGTGGTAAACAGAAGTCTGGGAAACTTGCTGAGAATCTTGGTGATAGAACACCACAGCCAGTGGGACAACATATTACCACAGGCGGAATTTTCTTATAATGACTTAATTAAAAAAAGCACGGGGCAAAGTCCCTTTCAGATTGTCTATGGCATGCAACCGAGAGGAATTTCTAAGCTTAGAGATTCAGAACAGATTGCAATCAGGAGCGCTAATCCAGAAGATTTCGCAGAGGTGATGAAGGAACTTCACAGCCAGGTGAAGGAGCAATTACAGAGTTCGAGCCAAGAATATAAGTGGAGAGCAGATCAGAACAGAAGACAACTTCAATTTGAAGTTGGTGATTTGATTCTGGCACATTTGAGAAAGGAAAGGTTCCCAAGAGGAACATATAATAAACTGAAGATGAAGAAAATCGGACCATGTAAGGTCTTGAAGAAAATTGGGGCGAATGCTTACGAGATTGAATTACCCGATGGGATCGAAATTTATCTGATATTCAATATCTTAGATTTGTCCCCATATAAAGCTGAGGAAACAGGGACAAGAAATGAACAGCCAGAGGTCCAGTGGAAAAAACAAATGCCAGTTGCAAAAAAGCTGCAGATGGAGCACATACTGGACAAAAGGGTTAGCAGGAAGACCAGGCGAAAGCAATACTTTGAATATTTTGTCAAGTGGAAGGGCCATCTAGTTGAAGATGCCAGTTGGGAGAACGAAACAAAGATCCAAAGGCATGGACACACCGTAAATGAGCTCATGGACAGGATCCCATGAAAATTTTCAATCAAGGGAGTATGATGCAAGAGCATCTCAAGCGAGCCAGCATGGGGATAAAATGACAGCTGGAAAAGCACCCAGCACAAATTTGGAAAATGTCTTGAAACATTAATGAAGTCATCAAGTGGAAGGCACACTTGTAAAATGTAATCGGACCTTGAGCAATCCGCTCTCGTCCTTAGTAGGTAGAAGGAATTTATGATAGTTAATGCAAGTAGATAGAATTTAATGTGTAGATTAGACAGTTTAGATTGAGAGAGGGAAACAGGATATAGACACCCTCATTGTGTGTTGTAACATCTAGAAAAGAAGAAGAAGAAGAAGAAGAAGGATGAGATTATGCCAATTGAGAGCACAGAGAATAGAAGAGAAGAAGTAGAGAGCTATGTAGAAGAATTCCATGTATAAAAGTTCTGGATTAATATAAAAAGGTTTTGATTCAGACTCATGGTGTTCAAATATTCTCTGTGTATGCATTTTTGAATGTTATGCTCATGAATTATTTACTCTTTTTGTCATGCAATTGCTTTTATGATATGTATGAATGATTTCTTGTTGAATTTCTGAAATCTGAGAGAGAGAGAGAGAGAGAGAGAGAGTAAGGAAAATGAGTTTCAATTGTTTCTCTATCTGAGCAAGAGTTCCTGCAAGGAGTTAAGTTGAATTGTCTGCAAGGAGTGCGTTGACAAAGGGTTCAGAGGTTTGTCTCTGAAATCTCACATAAGATATATTTTGTTCTTATTCCCTCAGAAATGCAGTTAGGCACAGGATTTGTGCAAGGTGTGCGCAGGCCGAGTAGAGTTTCAAGTTTGGTAACCAGAATGATTTGTTGAGAGACTACTATTGTAGGTGTGCGCAGAGTCAAGGAAGTTCAACACTTGGAAGTCTTTGAAGGTCTTCTGCAAGGAGTGCATGCAGAAGTCTTCTTCAAGACTCAGAGTTGGAGAAATCACAGAAGGGATAGAGTCTCCACAGTTGTCAAAGGAAGCACAGGAAGCTTGTGCATTGGAATAGTGAGAAGGCATTGCAAGTTTGTGTCGCAGGCAATTGAGTACTGTGGGAAAGTCACTTGGTAAAAGGTTGCATAAGTCCTTGTGAAGGGAAGATACGAACGGTCAGAATTATCTGAGGAGAATTCGTGAAGTCCCGTGAGCCGTCAGATCTCATGGAAGAGCAGGGGAGTTACGGCAAGTATTCCCAAAGGTTCAAGCTCAGGAGAGGCAGAGCTGTAGATTCAAGCCAATAGGAGCCGTTGGATTTATATGTGGATTTCTATTTCGGGGTTTCATGGGGTGAAGTCCCGAAGTCATTTCATCAGGATTTGAGAAATTGCAAAGTCCAAAATCTTGATGGAATGAAGAGTTGTTGAAAAGTCAACCTTGCAAGCGTATCGGAGTTTTGGTAGTTCAGGTTTCGGTAATCGAGGGGATGAGTTGCTTGACATCACAACTCCTGAAACCATGATAAGGGGAAAGGCGATATAGAGAGAGAGAAGTTCGGGCGATATAAATTCGGGTTTTGGGGGTCTGAGAGACAAGACGCTTGACCACCGAATTCGCGAAATCACGAAGTCCGATCTCCCAAAGTATAAAGGGGGGAAATTTCTCAAGGTTGTTTGTGGGTGTAGATTTCCCGAAAGAGAAATAAGAGGGCCATTGTCGAGAGCTCTTCAGGACAGTGAAAGAGGAAAGATCTTGTGTGCGTAGAATTTTGACCTGCAGGTTGGGAGCAGCTCCGTGCATCACAAAACAAATCAAGGGAACAAATAAAAAAATTCTTTCAAGTTTTGTGGTCTCAGTTTCATTGCAGCAAAGACAAGAGGGAATTTTTTTATTAAAAATGAAAAATCATAAATATTGGGCTTTTTGTGGTCCAAGTCCACTAGCCAAGCACCGAATGTATACTAAATAACACAATCCTAGCTCCAGTTTAGCACCGAGCCACTAAAGGGAATCCCACCCCAGCTGTCGACTGATTGTCAAACCCCAAAGCATGAAAGATTGTCAAACCCCAACATGAAATATTGTCAAACCCCAAAGCACCTCAGCTGTCGACTGAAGACATCATGTGCTGGGCACGTAGGTGTGCTAAATGTGTCACAAAGAAAGACAGGTTTTAATTCAATCCTAGATCGATGTGGACAAAATTTGGTCTAGTGCTCTTTTTAATGGCTGGAAACTATCATATGCACCGAGATCATAGTGGATTTAACCACCAAATGAGAGAAATGATTATTTAATGGTTCGTTTCACCTGGAGGTAAAACGATATACATTGATTCCACGGTGGGATCTAAATTACAGTGGGATTTCAAGGCCACAGGGTGGAACTTTATGCATCATTACTCATACAACCCTCTAGAATCTCTCTTGCTCCAGGAGAAAAATTCAAGATGATGTAATAAAAATTATAACCTCTGAGAAACCCTAAACACCATCGCAGGTGAGGAAGAAGAATACTTACCATGGTTTTAATCCCTCCCTCGTCCGTACACCTCTCCCTCCTTCGTGCAGCTATTCGGGAAGCTACGCCTCTCCCTCCTCCATGCGCCCCTCCTTCTCTATGTGTGCAGATTTGCGCCCCTCCTCCTCCACTCTGTAGACCATGTGCAACTAATTAGGGGCAAGCTCAAAAATTATGAGCGCAGAACTAGTGGTTTTGGTTTTTTGAAATGTGTTTTTTTGTTTTTGTTTTTTATTTTGTTTTGTTTTTTATTATTATTTATAATATATATAATTTATATATATATATTATAATATATATATAATATTATAATATAACTCGAGGGATCGCACAACCACATGAAAACGACCACACAAGGGAGCACTAGGAAAAAAAACGAGGCAGAGGAGTTTGCAAGATGGGCACCCAAACGCATGAAGAGATGTAACAAAAATGACCACACAAGGGAGCACTAGGCAAAAAGACGAGCCAAAGGATGGATAAGAACCAATTTTGGCTTGGAGGTAGATTTTTTAATACAACCTCACCAAGGTTGGGCGCCCAAACGCAAGGTGACTTTGTTAACTCCTTTCCTCCTTTTTAGTCATCTAGTGTTTCCTAGTGCTTCTAGATCTGACGGGCATACCAAGATGTTTTTATTGCACTTGTAAGGAGAGTTCTTGTCGAAGCTTCTTCTCTGTCATTCCCTGGACTTCCATGTTCTCGAAGCGCCATATCGTATCCATGTTCTCGGAGTTCCCTCCACCACTAGATCTAGAGAATTGGGAAGAGACCCATGCTTTGTAATTTTATGTTGAATTGGAAGCCATTTATTTCGTTTGAAGCTAGGAATATCTTGTAGGTTTCAAAGTGGGTATCTTCACCTAAGGTTGGAAGCAGTCTTTTCTAGTTGCATCGACATTAGGCTGGGAGAATGTCCAATCCACATGGTTATGCAAACAAGGGTTCCTTATGTGAAAACTTTGATCTTAGAAGAGAAATTTGTAGTTGTGAAACATACTATGGTAGTGACTATGCATGCCTTTCTTTGTATGTAAGGAATTGGGAGGGTTGGAGGAAAGACTGGGAGCACAAAAAATCTTAAGGAAATGTAGGTGATTCAAAGGTAGATGATCACCACATAGAAAACTAAAAGGAAAGCACATCTAGCTAGACATAAGAGAGGAAATTAACAGTGAGAGATTGGAGGAAGTTGAGGAGAAAGTTAGAGTGTTGTAGGATAGAATTATGAAATTGGAACTAGAGAAACGACCAATCTATGAGGAGTTAAGGAAATCATAGATCCATGCTCTCTCAGTAAGCTCTCTTGATTGGGACCAAATGGAATCTATGGAAGAATACATTGTCTAACAAAATTTTGAGCAAGAAGGAAAGCAAATCTCAATCAACCCCTCCTCAATGGAAGGTAGCAAGCAAAATACCCCTAGGAGGTATGGGCCCAAAAATCTTTGAATTTTTATATTATGCTTTGTGCTTTGCAAGATAATATTTTGTTAGGACAATATGCACATAGTTTATTTGTTAGGATAACATGTAAGGATATATACAAGCCTCATAGTCAATTATAGAACTAGAACTTTAAGTGTAGTACAGTATGGAATTATTTGGTTGAAATCTTGAAGAAATTTCAAATCTTCAAAATAATTTTAAATTTTAAATTTTGTATTAATATATTGGACTGTTTCGATATAGCCTCTTTGAAATAATATCACAAATATTATTTTGAAGTATAAATTACAAAAAAAACAATGAATGTATAATACCCTTAAAGATCTATAATAACTAATTAATTACCATGGGATGATATTCATTGCCCCTTCAATGTGCCCATTCTCCCTACAATGTTTTTCAACTATTTTTAAAGGTAGTCTTCTTCCATTAAAACCCATGCATTCACAACAAGGGAAATAACATTTCCTATCACCATGAATCACCATGTGTCGCTTTAACATAAAAAGCTCTCTTTTCTCATCTGGAGTTGACATTGTAATTACCTATTACAACAAATCCATTAAAACATTATAAGTACAATATACAAATCTATTCAAATAATTTGGTATATTTTTAGATATTTGTAATGAAAATTATACAGCATGTTAAGAAAACTTAAGGGACAAAGCATGAAACATTAATAAGAGGAGGTGGATCACCCCTAACCCTTATTTCCATAGTCGTTATCCCTCATAACCCTATATGTAACTACTAACACCTAATGCATATGACCCCTATCACCTATAGACCCTTAAATTATTAACCCTAATATAACCTTAACTCCCTAGAAACTCTAACCCTTATGAAAATTAATCCATAACCCCTAAAACTTATCACGTAGTCTAAACATTCAACTTTTTGGAGTTTTTATGGGCATATTTTCTGATGTTTTTTTACTGAAATCTGACCAAAATTTGTTGGAACTCCATATTTGATTGATTGAATCTATATAATTCGAGTTCCCTAAAGGTTTTTCATGGTGTTGAATCTATTTATGCATTCAAAAATGAAATTTAAACAACCAAAAATGGATATTTCACCAAGATCTATTTCATCGGATTCTGGTGAAAAAGTTCAAAAAGTTGAATGTTTAGACAATGCCAAAAATTATAGCTTTTATATTTAACCCTTAATTTCTAAGACTTATAACCCATAACACCTAATACACATAAAATTCACCCATTTAAGACATGATTCTTAACCTCTATAATCCCTATTCCATAACATTATAACCCATAAACAATATAATATGTCATGATATCTAACCTATAACATCTAATCCATTTAACTTTCTCACCCTGAATGACTATAACCCTTGAAATAAACATTATAACCATTAATGATATTGATAAATCCTAAGCCTTATCATCAATTAATCCCTTTGGCCCCTATTTCCCTAAATCCTTGTAACCTTAAGGTACAAAAACCTTAACACTTATAACCCACAGTATATATATATATA
>ML788780.1:159361-230109 GCA_009831015.1 Picea engelmannii
AAATACAATGGACCTCTTTCACTTCCACGTATCCCCTTGGGCTATACACTTCTTTTCAGGGATCCATTGCATCTGGTCCAAAATATTCATGGTTGGACTCTTAGGACTCGTATATGTGAATAAAATTTAGCACATACCAATGCATATCATACATGCATGCATCAATTCATGTATAGAATACACCAATAATTTATACAACCAACAAACAATGGATTCCTTTCCAACAATTTTTTTCCTTCATTTCCCCCCAATACAAGATCAGAATGAATGGGAATAGTGAATGAGCAAGGAGTGAATGGAAAGAGTGAGAAGAATGAAGAATGTGTGGGTGTGTCTGTAACCCCAGAAACACCCCAAAGATGGGTTTATATATTTACTGGGAAATCAAGAATCACATGGTCTTCCCCAAGAATATCATGTAACCACTTCTCTCAATTAAAACAATTATGGGTAAAAAAATACTTATCCCCTTAAGACCCCTCTCTTATGGGATCATATCCCCCTATAACTCTTTTCCTTATCCATATACAATATAGCGAGGTATTTTATTATTAATAATGATCAAGTGTTACATTTCCTAGGCACTATGACCTCTTTTAATTGTTTGGGCACTCTGGCCTTTCATAAAATAAGAAAATGCATTATTTAATTTTGGGACTCAAAACTCGAGGATTACAATATTCTATCTCTACCAATCCTTAGGTTGATTATGAATCCACTTTCTTGAGTGTAGGAAACCCATAGAATTATATCCCCACTATCTATACAGGATCAATAGGCAGGTTCTAGGGAGATCTACTTATCATATTGGTGATATTTATCCAACAACAATCCATAAGTTTCAATAATTTGCACTTTCAAAAATACCAGATCTCAGATGTGGAACCTTGAGATAGAACCCCAAGCTAGCATGCCTCAACTAGATTTTGTAACCTATCATCCTCTCATTGGTCCCTCTCATGCCCATGTATCCATGCCTCAACTAGATTTTGTAACATATCCTCCTCTCATTGGTCCCTCTCATGCCCATGTATCCGAACCATCATCCTACATGGAATTTTCAGTGGTATCTAACATGTTATCCTTACCATTCAGACTCTTTCTATTTGAGAACTTGTGTTTTTAATAATCTTGGATCCTGGGTATGGAACCCCATGTTGTACATGATGGAAACCTATGATGACATATCTTAACCTAATCCTACCATATGTCCTTCTAGTAATGGTGGCTTTCCTTCTCCGTAAACCTGATGCACCACCTGAATATAACATGAATTCCAACATGTCATCTGACATTTCCATCCTATGTGGCATCCAAACATCCAAATTTTTCCAAATCTAGGATATCCAAATATCTGGATTGAAAAATTGGAACTTTCACAAATTCTCAATTCATAATCCTAGATCTTGGATCCCATATGGCCATCTCACATGCCATCTATCTTTGTGTCATCTTCCAACTCTTATCCATGTCAAATCTGGTTTCTAACTTGGTCACAATATTGTCCTATGTGTTTTCTATGGGTCATATGAGTGTCCTAATCTCAGATACATTTGAATCTTGGGTACACTATGTGTCAACATCTAAAATGCTATCATAAGCACCAAGTTCCATACTGTTGGTATCTTCATACACAAACTACATGGTGAGGAATGAACTATATAAAATCTTTGTAATAAAATACAATGGTGCATGTGGGATAAATCCTTGAGCTTGCAAATCAATGGTTGATATGTGTGCTAAAATATAATCAATGATCGTTGAATCTTGTGTTTTTATAAGCTACAACTAGGGAATCTGTTTTTCAAATCAAGCAAACTAGGGATCAATGGAAAGCTCATCAGACCAGGAACAATCCGATGAGGGTTTTTCAAACTTAATTAATATCTAATTTGTTTAATTTATGCATGTTCATCACTAATTTTATTTAGGTTTGGTAGGAAAGAAAAGGAGGGTTATCTCTAGATGTCCAATTAGGAACACAAATCTTAAATATGAAGGAAATTCAAGGATCTACAATACAAAACAAATGTCTAATATGTTGTGGACTTGAAGGAATCTGAATCACTGAAAGAGAGAGATCATAAAATAGAATCTTCTAGACTAGAATGTAATTAATTTCCTTCATTGAAGGGATTTTCTAGATGAAGAAGTTTTATTCAAACCCTTAATAAATTGAGGTTATAAAATAAGAACTCTTCTATAGTGTGAGGAGGCACCAGTGAATGAAACAAGGTTGTTATACTACTATCAATCTGGATTCAAACACTCAGTTTTCTTTGGGCTAAAATCCTCGGACTTGAGACTTGTATACTATTATCAATTTTAATAAGAAATTGAGGCTTGAATCATTTTGGAGAATTTTTTCGATTGGATGTTGTAAGTTGTGTTGCAACGTTTCTTGGAGTTATGCAATTTTAGCAATCGATGATTTCATATAAAAAAAGAATATGAAATAGAAATATCTTCAATTGGTTAAATAGATATGAGAATGTAGGTGATGTTTCAGATAATTTCTTATTTTGCAAATGTTGCATGTATTTGTGCTTAATAATTACTGAGTTGAGGAATTGTTTCATTAATCACTAATTTATCTTCTAGTCTTATATTTATTTTTAATTACATTTTCTCCTAGCTATCTCAGATGTATTAATTAGATATAATATATCATAGATAGTTATATTTTAGGCATTTTAGATCGATTATTTCAAATTGGATCGATATTAAATCAAATCCAACCCCTTTTTGTGGTAATCGATCCCATATACCAAAGGAAATCACCATCCCAAATGATAGTGAGTATAACTGGGACATGTCATTGGGTGATTCTCCATCATTGGTGGTAGGAATTTTTTCAATCATCAATAATTTTGGTGATAGAAGGACGGCCTGATGACAAGTTGTTCATATGGAGTCATTCATTTTGAATGTATTTAACTATTCATAGATACCTCCCAAACCCCTATATGGAGATCTATTTCTCAATTTTTATCATTTATAACTCCTAGAAAGATAGTTAAATTATTGTCAAAAGTTAAATTCCATGGTGAGGGAAGGATGTTTGCATCTAAACATGCCTTTCAGTTTATTCAAAATAACAAATCTCATAATCTTACTCGTGAAGGTTTAATATGCAAGTTGTTTACTCTTACTTTCGAAGGTCGAGTTAAAATTTGGTGTTAGACTTTGTGAGTTACTTCTATTCACAAATGGAACTATTTGTATAGGAATTATTACATGATTTTGAGAATTATGATTATTATGAATTGTGTAATGAAATGCTAGATATTAGGAAAGGAAAAGATGAATCTTTAGAATACTTTTCTTTACGTTTTATGCATATTTTCTATAGATTTCCTTTGAATTATATTACTTATGTTGGTGAATGGTTTCCATATCCAATTTCTCTTTCTAATGAACAAGATCAACCAATGACTGAAGAATTTGAATTATGTATTGATGCTCACTCACATGTTTATTTGGATTTACACGAAAATCTTGAGGATACAGATGTTTTGGTTGAGCCACATGTGTTGGGATCTTTCTCCACTTTCATTAATTCGATAAGGTAGAAAATGACATTTCAAAACAAGTGCATGTTACCTCTAATCATTATTCTCCACCTACATTTCCCCTTGATAAGAAGGAGACCTCCTATGCAAAGAATTCAATATCAATCATATATGATGTTAGTTTTAAAGAACAACATGAAGTAATTACTTTTGATAATGAAACACTTTGGATTCAACCAATGGTTATGTCAGGTTCTCATAGTTTTATTTTATGTTTATCATCAAAGTAAATGGAGAAGGAAACTTTCTACATAAATGAAGAAAGGTGTCATGTTCCTGAAAATTTGACATCCACCTTAGGAATAAAAGAGATTGAATCTAATATTTGTGTTCTTTATTATGATGTGGACTAGTCTTCTCTTAATCTAATTGAAGATATTCAATAAGAGAGTCTTGGGGTCACCATCATAAATCATTAAACTAATTGTCTCCCTAAGACAATTCTTGAATCCTCTTACTCTGAAAATTCTTCTGACTTGCTCCCATCGTTATCTACTAACATTGAACCTGAATTTTTTTTGGATAATGTTTTATGTTCATATTTTCCACTAGAAAAAGTCATGGATGATTATTATTTAACTAAAGAATAAATATGGGCTCATAAGACATCATAGTTCAACACTCTTCATATTTCTATGAAGTGAAGAGTGATATGATTAAAAGAGTTTTTTATTGTGAAGATATTCGTTGTGGTGTACTTGAATATTTATAATTGAAATGAATTTTGTGTGTTCTTATGGAAGAATAGATACCATTAAAAGCTTCTTCCTTTGAAAATGATTCTCTTTCTATAGAGGCATATCATTCTCTTACATATTCTACGTTTTATATCTTATACCCTAATATTTTTGTTGCTTGTACTATCTCTAATTCTTTCCTAATTAATTATCCATGGCCATACCTTAATAAGGTACAAGATATGAAAAATTCACATATATACTATAGGGAAGATGAGACCTCTCCCCATGAACATTTTAGTTTTGGGTGTTATCAACCTTTTACATGGGATGAAGGAATTATTGTAGCAAACATGTATCAAATTGTGTCTTCTTTTGATTCAACTACATATTTTTATTAATGAAGAGTCTAGCTATTGTAGTAACCGACTAGTTGAGTTTGATGGAACAAAATATATTAGTGGTTTTCACCCATGCATTGATAACATATCTTATAGAGTGATAGGGACATCCAAGTTCACATCATTTAGTAACTATATTTCATTTCAATTTGTTGGTTATGTGAAATATGATCTTAGAGACACTGGCCAAAATAATCAGGCACTTTGGTTCCGATCTATGGTTATTTTCTCCTCTGGAATTAATGATAACATCAGGACTAAAGTTCATCCCCAAGGTACTAGTCATGATACTTTCATACATGCTTCTCTAAAGGTGTGCTTATCTCTCATACTTCCCTTCCAACAGTTATATGATGGTATTTCTAAATTTTATCATAAAATTGAAGCTTGGTTGAAAGAATTATTATTGTTTAAGTTTGTTTTAGATATCAATGCTCACATATTTCACATGATAGATAGAGGTTTTTATGATTTAATTCTTCATATTTGTTTATCTATTAATACTCCAATATTTGTTATTAACTTTTGATGTACATATTGGTGCAGGTTTAGAGTTACATTAATGGATTCTTTGGCATTTTGATTTTACTTAGTTCATTTTCAGCCAATCTAGTATAGGATAGAAGTAGAATAGATTAGGCATTTTTTTTTCCTTGCCTAATTTTTTTTGTCGGTTTGATTTTTGGTTTTCTATAAATTCAGTTGTGAAGAAAAGAGTAAAATTATATATTTGAAGAAAAGAGTAAAATTATATAGTTTATGGGTGGAGATACCTATTGTTTTTTAAATATATTACTCAATGGATAAAGCCCCCATAAGTAATTTTTATAAACCATAGTTATTTGATTATTTTCTCTTTATTTCTTATATTTATTTTCTATTTTCTAGTTAGTTTTCTTTTACTTCTATTACTTTTAATAAATAGATTTGTTGGTTGAACAAAAAAGGAATTTCATGAAAAGGATGGGAAGGAAAATGAAATTGTTACATGTTGATGTTCCCTTTTGAAATAACTATAATGAAAATCACTTTTGTTGGAAGATTGGTTGTTGTCATTGATGTCAACCCTAGTCATGGGTTTTGGACCGCAAGATTGATAAAGGCATTTGGACATGAAGGAAAATGCACATGCATATACAACACCCATGAATGGATAGTATACATCATGTTGTTTCTGGTGGTATGTGGCACGTCACGTGGATCCTCATGGTTGAGGAGAAATGAATTTTTGAAGATGACAAAGTAAATTGAAGAAGGAAGTACATGTAGGCCCTGACGATAATTAAAGAAAAGAATTACAAAATAAGATAGTGTTAGGTCGGCCCTAATGTTAAAATGAAGGGACATAAATGGTATAAATAAACATCATTATACATTCATTTTGAGACAAGTCAAATTTCAGAGGAAATAAAAAGTAAAGAAGGCCAGATTTCAAGGGAGGATGAAGTCTTTTGGTGATGTGTTCTAAGGTATGATATTTTCAGGTCATCTTACCATTTTTTCTATAACCTTTTTTCTAGAACGATTCAGATGGTAAAATTGTTATGGTATTGAGAAGACATATCAAGGTACCTCTGGTAAAAATTACAGCTCTTGATTCTCTATAATTATGGAGATACACTCTGTGGAAGATAGGGTTTGTGACCAGTCCTGAAGCTAATCAATAAACAGGTGTTCCGGGTAAAATAGTCATAACTTCTTCATAGAGAATCCAAATGACATGGGATAAATTTCATTGAAAATAGTATGGAATTTTTTTTCGTATGTGCGAGTTTCAGAATTGGATGTTAAATATTGAGCGTGGGGCATTCTGTACAAGTTCAGTCTCCTGAATAGACTAGAATTGAATAAAGTCTACCATTCTTTCTATAACTTATTTTTGGGGAGGATTCAAGGAGTGAAACTTGGAGTTTCATATAATACATTGAGTAATATTATATATAGGATCATATTACTCCAAGAATTGAATAATTGCAAAAATTGAAGAAGTCTCAGGAAGGATTATAAGGTTCTATGTGATGATTGGTTGATGGTGATGATTTAATGTAAAGTTTTATTATCTCTCATATATTCTTGGGTGGAAGGGAGGGGAAAGGATGGAGAGTTCAACTCTCTCTTGATATTGAAGGATTGTATCTTCCTCTTGGAGGTTTATCCCTCCCTTTACATTTGGAAGTTGTAGCTACCTTTGGAAGTCATTACTTCCCTTGAACAATAACTATTGATTATTTCTCATATATTGTGCATGGTGTATTGTGGTGTATTGGTGTAACTCTTATACCATTGTTCATTGCTCATTGGATATAGTTGAATGGTTTAAGTATAAGTTGAAAAAGGTTTTAAATTGTACTTGATACTGATTCACCCCCCTCTCAATATCAACAACTTTGACAAAAGGTTTGGAGTTATACATATGGTTGCATTCCTATTGAGATTTTTCTTATATTGTTTTCAGTCAATTTAAAGATGGATTATTATAAAAATAAGGAAGAGACATTCAGCACTATAGGACTAATTACATGCTTGGATAACATTGGGAAGTTTGATAATTGAAATTTTCTTCCTACATTATCTTGAAATTTGTTTTTCATGCTATTTGTTAGTACAGTATCAAATTTTTCAATAGCAATGAGAGAAATCGACAGTTAATTCCCTAAGTTCTAAGGTTTCTAAAGAAATGGGGCTATTTCTAAAGCATTTTATGTAGGATAAATGACCCTAGTGGTTAAATATTCAAGGGAGGAGCACTTTATAGGGCCATAGGTGTTTAAATTTCAGTAAAGGGGCTTATCGTGACCTTGAATAACACTTATTGGAGGCCATAACAAATTATTTTTACCATCGAGGAGATAAATAGGAATCCACGCACCAATATCATGGGCTAAAGGCTTATATTAGAGTTGTGATATTGATGATCGATAGATCGATGATTGTTATTGTGGCACATTTTGATTCTGAATATCAATAGTCTACGATGCATTTCACATCATGGACTTACACACTTATTAACTTTTCTTCACTATTTGAGGAGCAATTTCTCCCTTTCCAAGTGGAGTTATTTCATTAGATTCACATCACTCAAAGTCTTGGGGAAACCACCTAGCTAAGCATGCAATACCTCTTATTATTTTTGGAAAAAACATTATCCTGCATATAATCCCTCGCATAGTTGGAAATGAAATGGTGCTTGATGACACTAATGAGGCACATGAGGCCTTCCTGAATAAAAGGATAAGATATTTGTCCCATATACCATGGTTTTTAGATGGCCTATTGGAAAAAAAACACTTGGACAGAGGCCCACCCCTCCATATTATCTATGATAATGAGTCACTCTAGATTAGAGTAATGTGGCTCAACTAGGTGTCACCTCGACCTAACAAAGATGCCACATAGCCATCCACTTGGACCAATAGAATCCTAAAACATGTCTGTGGGAACTTATTGATGTCATTAGTGACATCTCTCAAAATTTTGTGCATTCTCAAATTTGAAAGATGTAGCCAATTAGAAGACTATGTCATGTGTCACCAAGTAGTATAAAAAGGGTAAAAGGGGATTTTAATGGATTTTTATAATGAAATTATTTCATATTGATCCCAATGTCCAAGTTTATACTGTGACCCTTGAAAGAGACCTATACACATTTGATTCAATGGATAAAAAAAGGTAATTCGGGCCCCTTGAACTCATACTTTGTATCTATCCCATCATTTTCACCTATAGAAGAGATAGAATGGAAACTAAGGAAAGTTGTAGTCCACCCCAAACCACATAGAAGCATCCTACCAATAAATAAAATCTAGTGGATAGAGAGGGTGATGTTTCTGACCTAGTTGTATCTTACCTAGACCTTTATCAAATTATTCGTGGGGCTTAGACTGATGCTAACACCATCAAAGACTATAGTTATTTGTGGGAATCAATCCTAGCCCGATATATAATTCCCCAAACTTACCAATTTCCTGAGTTTTTTGAGTGGTGTGTTGTCAATTATAAGGATGAAAAAGAGTAGGTAACAACTATCGATGGGTCTAGGGTCATTTGTTGAATGTCAAAAGAATCTATTGCTCAAATAATTCATTTTCATGACCCTACTACTCAAGAATTTTTGGATGATGATACCTTGGCCTCAATATATCAGACATTATCTCAACTTGAAAAGGACAAGTTATTGGGAAAGTTATTCGCTGCAAATACCTGACTTCCAACTAGCTCACCTCCGTTTAAATATTCATCTATCCCTGACATAACCACATAAGCCATTTCAATTATTTGTCATATCTTTGGCTATGAGCATGATAAGACTGTAGTTGAGTCTATTCTAGGCTTATTCCTAGTCTTGTGTCCTCTAGAGTCAATTAAATGTACCAATTTTGAGTATGCTAAGTTTCTAAGTGGATTCATGAATTTCCAATTTTCTAACTTCCATTGTACAAAGTATTTTAGGTATCAATCCCACCTAGTCTACTTAATCTTAATTTGTGATTGAATGAACTAAGGAAATAAGGAGAAAAGAGCACAAAGGATTTATCCTTTTTGTTAATAAGTTCATATGGCCTTGTTACACTTTGATTCACATGGTGTCACCTCCTATAATGTTTTCCTGGATGAAGAAATTGTTGCAATTAAGTAAGGATACCAACACAAGAGATGAGCACCTAGCTAAAAAATACACTTTCATCATAAGTTATGGTTTTGAGCAAGAACCATACAAGCTACCAATATTTTTAAATCGAGGGACATTTTCCTTGGAGTACATTAAGAAAAGGCTCATATAATATCAATTGCATTTTTCCTAGCATATGAAAGATATCAATTTCAATATTCCTAAAGAAGCAAGCCCTTAAATATTTCTAGTCAAATTGAGAATTGCCCTGAATTTTATTGAACACATGTTACAACAATTTGATTTTGAGTAAATAAGGAGGTGAACATATGATCCACATGGTGTAATTGATGCAAGGAAAACTACATATAAACAACATCCAAATCCTTTTGTAGAGATCACTACCAACTTGGACTCATGGGAGAAGGGAAGACAAATTTTAATGGAAAAGGCGTAGAATTCAACTATCGATCAACCAAGGGATCCAATAAAGTCCCTCCAAACACCCCAAAAGAAATAATTTCTAATTGGAAGGAGGAATTTCTCATATTTTCAGTCAGATATGGAAACTGATGAATGGAAGAGAAAAATACCAAAGAGTGATGAAGGAATAGATACACAATATGTCCTTACTAATGCTTTGGATAAGGTTAAAAAGATATTGGAAATTACATATTGATCCAATGAATAAGGTTCAACTCTTGAAGCCTCTACTATTACAATTGAACATCTCTCATCATCTCTATTGTCAGCAGGGAAATCTGTCACTTCTACTACTAAACGAGCCTCTCAAAAGCAACCTTCTCTTTTCTCTCACTAGTTTGACATAAAGAGGTAGAATCATGATATAACGAAGGAGTTGTGTCCTCAGTTAATATCCCCCAAAAAAATTATCTATGTTATGGATTACCAACATAATACTCTTAATTTGGTTGTGTTAGAGTAAAAGGTTCCAAAACCCCTTACTCCTGCAGATTATAAGGAAAACCAGATAAAGCTCAAGATGGTTTGTATTCAGCCTAGGGATATGGTTGATATGCATAAGAAAAAAGTGATATGGTATATAAAGGAGTGTTCCAATATTTTCCTACTGAAAAGAAGATGAGGGAGATGGTGATGGAAATTTATAGATAGTTGAGCTAGGAGAGAGTAGTGGAAAAGGCCAAGTAGATCCAAATAGATGAATTGGAAAGAAATGTCACTCCCTTTGGAGTAGATCCAAAAAATCCCACAGTTGTGGGAGATTTAAGCAACCAAAAGGAAAATGAGAATAAATTCATCAAGAAGAAGCTCAATATTCCAGAGGTACAACATGTGAAAACTCACGAACTACAAGCTAACCATTAAGAGAAGGACTGGTTGTACCAACAATTGTTTGAAAGTGAAAAGACTATGGAAAGAAAGCAAGATGAAAATCAGTGTTTTAAGGATCAACAAGAGTCTCTTTTGTAGACATCCAAGGAAGTTAAAGTCCAAGACAATCCTTTATACAAATATGTCATAAAATATGCACAAGAAAAAAAATATGACGGAAAATGCTCACTAGTCAATTCTATATTTTGTATTCACACCAATGGTACATATTTATAGTACAATGAGTGATGCCAACTCATAGAGAGACTTTATCTAGATCCTAAAATCATGCATGATGAATAGGCTAGGAAATCTTAACTAACTCAATAATCATCACTTGAGGATATATTATTAATATCCTAGATGAATAATACAAATATAGGTGACAATTAGACTTAGTGATTCGTAAGGTAAGACATAGGATAGCATCCCCCCCTCAATCACAAGTCTGATCAATAATATCAGCAATGAAGCATTAACTGGTATTAATTCCAAGTCTTCATACTAAAACTCCTGAGTTAAACCTCAATGAAGAACTTCCTGAAAAATCACCAATATGGATGTTGAATGGTTCATATGAAATGAACTAGAAGAGAGCTAAGATATGGAAGTGAACAACTACAATATCTGAAAATTCCTTGATTGCTTGAAAATTCAATCATTTTGCCAAGTATTTTAGCTTAGAACAATCTGATGTTTTCTACTAATTGGTGAACATGTAGTTTCACCACTCTACTATCAATGTATCATTGAAGTGCTCTCTAAATATGTGGTTTTTGATAACCACTGACCAATTGATACCATGTATTTGATGGTTTTTGGATGACTAGTAACCAATTTTGACACTTTTAGGTGTTTAACAATATCCCAATGTATCATGTGTACGATTCAATTGCAAGTCATTGAACCATAATCCTACTAAAGTCTTCCATCTACAAACTATTGTTTCTCATTTGGAAAATATCATGCCCATCTGGCATATTTGTTGTCGAAACTTTTGGTTTGACAACCATCTTCAATTCCATCATCAATTCCCCCCTTTTTCAGCTGAAAGGAGAGACCACAAATGGTTTCAAGAACCATCTTTACTTGATTTTTGAACTCCCCCTTAAGGTTCAGAAGAGTTACATCATTGTACTCCCCACTTCTAGACTCAATAGAGTACCATACTTATTCCATTTGTATACAAAACAAAGTGGGCATGTGGAAAAAACCACATGTCATCTCATCCCGTGAGGGCCATGCTCGAAAGTTGCACCATAAGGGGACCACTTATGTGAGGTACAAAAATGTTATGTGTTGCAAGATTGGTCTTTACACAATATTGAATTCTATGGTAAGACTTATATAATCGCTTGGTTGTTGATGACCATTGCCAAGGATCGATCCAATTATAGTAAATATTCAATATTGTAGGTTTCTTTAGTGTTGAGCATCTGTATGAAGAATGGTTATGCTTGCCACAATGCTGGAAATGATGGAGAACAAAACACGGATTCTCCATGTGACCAACTCGATTACAATGTTGGCACTTCACATTATGATGTTGAAATTGAACAGGGGAAGTTAAAACTTTAGGTGAAGTTGAAACTTCTTGAAAGAATCTAGCACTCATGAAGTGGATTCGTTTTAATAATTGGGAATATGAAAGGAAACTTCCTTGTAATATCCAAGTCCTATTCTATTCTTGTTGTAGATGATTTCTTCCCAAGGTATGATGATGGGATTGGAAAGAGTATTTTGAACATGTTGCTTTGAAATATGTGGAAGTGGATTTACTATATGTTGTTGCATCATTGAAATATTTTCTTCACTGAACGCAAAAGAAAAAAATTTAAATGTAGGTTCATGAATAGCTTCGTATTTGTCTGCATATGGAGTTGTCTTACTGAGTTTCTCCTTCACTGACTATTTATCAAAAACATCATCATCATAGATAGGGTTGTTCTAAGCAAAAACTAGTTCATAACACTTTACTGGATTTTTATTTTTGAGATCTATCAACTCATCATTCAATAGTTGGGATTGATATTGAAGAAGTCTAACTTTATCTTCCATCACTTGCAAACAAGTTAGCACTGATTGAAGAGTTGTTTTGTTCAATATCATTGTGTTGTCTTCAGTGGTGTTTATTAGAGTGTTCAAAAATTCTAATAATTCGAGACTTCGAGCCATTTCAAAACACTAAATGAGGTTTCCTTTGTGCAGGTAGATCTTGATTACAATTTGTCTCGACAAAAGAAGGCGTATTTTCAACTCCCTCACCTAAATTGCTCGCTTGAACTCATTTGAATTTGATTTCAGGAACACACTCGCTTATACTTTCATGTTCACTTGAAGTTTCTCTCTTGAACTTGCTATGTTGGTTACCACAGATAATGCATCCAACGTGTGATGTTTACAATGATTCATTGACGGGAACAACAATTGAAAATTGGAGTAAAAAAGTAGAGGGTTTCGGGTTCAACCGAGAATGCGCCCAAAAATGACAATTCAACTCAATTTGAATTTGATTTCACTCTTACAAATAAATTATTGCAAGTAGCAAATGATCTTCAATTTTAAATGCTTCATTAACTTGATTTTCCTATTTCCTGATGTAGAATCGTTTGTTCTAAAGTTAAATTGATCTTCAAATTAGCTTGAAGTGTCCAATGCTTCAAGGATATGAATGTGAATTGTTGTAGAATGTTCACGTGTATGAAAAATTTGAATGCTAGAATGTTCATTGAAGATGCTTGATCACATCTTTTTGATTCTAAGTGCTTGATTGAGATTAATTGTGTTTGAACTTCATTTGTGTTGCTTTAAATGATAAATTGTATGTGATTATGTCAAAACTAGAGATTAATCAGCTCACAAAACAACCATGAAAATATCACCATCACACACTACACAAGGTGTACTGATGCAGGAGCATCGCCAACATCAAGCGAGCCAGCGCAGAGACAACAGACAGTTGGAAAAGCGCCCAGCACAAATTTTGAAATCACCTTGAAGTTACTGCGCAATCTTAAATGAAGTCATTAAGAAGAAGCGCACTTGTGTAATGTAAACGGACCTTGAGCGATTTGCTCTCATCCTTAGTAGGTAGAAGGCATTTATAGTAGTTAATGTAAGTAGGTAGAATTGAATGTGTAGATTAGACAATTTTAGAGAGCAAGAGGGAAATGGGATATAGACACCCTCATTGTGTATTGTAACATTAGCATGAGGAGAGCATAGAGAAGAGGAACAGAGAGTTGTGTAGCAGACTCCATGTACAGAAGTTCTGAATTAATACAAGAAAGCTATGATTCAGACTCATGGTGTTCATATATTCTATGTGTATGCATCTTTGAATGTTATGCTCATGAATGTTTTTACTCTTTCTGTCATGCAATTACTTTTATGCTATGTATGAATGATTTCTTATTGAATGTTTGAAATCTGAGAGAAAAGGGTAATGGAATGAGTTTCAATTGTTTCTCTATCTAAGCAAGAGTTCCTGCAAGGAGTGCAGTTGAATTGTCTGCAAGGAGTGCGTCGACAAGGTGTTCAGAGGTGTGTCTTTGAAAGCTCAGGAGGGAAAGCTTTTGTTCTCATTTCCGCAAAAGTGCAGTTAGGCACAGGAGCCGTGCAAGGACTGCGCAGGTCGGTTGAAATCTCAGGGGTGCGAACCTGAGTAAAGTACTTAGAGACTGTTGTTGTAGGTGTGTGTAGAGTCGAAAGGATTCAACACTTGGAAGTGTTTGAAGGTTGCCGCAAGGAGTGCGCGCAAGATTCTTCTTTAAGAATCAACGCCAAGAGAAAGCTCAGGAGGTATAGGACCTTCGAGTAATCGCCAAAGAGAAGCACAGGAAGCTTGTGCCGTGGAGTGTTTAGCAGGCGTTGCAAGTTTGTGTGCTGGTGGATAAGTTTTCACGGAGGAATACTTGGTTCATTTCGCAGAAAATCATCAGGAAGGATAGATGATCGGAATTCTCAGTGGAGAATTCGCGAAGTCCCGTGAGTTGTCAGATCTCACGGAGGAGTAGGGGAGATACGACGAGTAGTCCCGAAGGGTTCAAAGCTCAGGAGGAGTAGGACCATAGATCTGAGCCACAAGGGTCGTTGGATTTACACGTGGATGCTTGTATCGGGATTTCGTGGGTTGAAATTCCGTAAACATTGCAACGGGAATCGCGATATCCCGAATCGCGAAGTCCCGAAAGCTAAAGAGAACGGTGTGGGGCCACAAGATTCAGCGAAGCAGACAGGTGGCGCATTTCTGACACAGAGTCAAACTCCGTTGACCGTTTCGGAGTTTCGCGGAGTGAAGTTTTGAACTCATTACATTAGGATTCGCGATATTGTGAAATCCGAAGTGCCGATGAGGTGAAGTGGCGTTGAAGATTCAAAGCTCGCGAGTGTATCGGAGTTTCGACAAATCGGGATTTGGGAGTTGAGGAAACAAGTTTCTCAACATCGTGATCGCCGAAATCGCGATAGGGAAAATCCCGAAAGGGAAAAGGAGAGGTCAGCATTGACTGTTTCGGGTTTCGAGGATTCAAGAGACCAATGCTTGACCACTGGATTCACGAAGTTCCGAAGTCCGATCTCTCGAGTGTAAAGAGGGGATCCCGTGAGAGTTTGTTGTGGGTGCAGATTTCCCGATAGGGAAATAGAAGAGCATTCAGAGTTCTTCGGGCCAGTGGTAAAGGGAAGATCCTGTGTTGACGTGGACCTTCCGACCTGCGGGTTGAGAAGGGAGCGTGCGTCGACGTCATGTACCTAAGATCACCTTATTCAATTTTAGGAGGATCTAGGACACTAGCAAAAAAAAATTCAATTTTATTATGAGTATCACTCTTACAATAACAATACTCAAATACATTTTGAAACTATCTTAATCTTCATCAACAATTTAAAATTTCAATGGCTCATCGGAATGAAGCTTCCCTCTTAAACTATGAATCTTCGAGTACATGAATATCCCATATATTCATCCCTTTAACCAAAAGGAAAGATCAACTAATATCATTTTGTTTGACAAAATATAAAAACAAACATGTGACTTTTACATAACCAAAAAAAAGTTATCTCTTTCTAATGCCAAAGCACCTTCATTAAATTCCTATTGTTTTGTGCACAACTATCAAATCAATTCAAATGAATAAATGAATATTTAAAAAAATAAAAATATATCCAAATTCTAAAAATAGTCACCTTGCATCTTCACCATTATTTGTTGGTGTGACGTGTGGACCTCATGCAGATCACTCACAAATAAATTGTTCGTTATCTCTGCAAAAATTCTTAATCTCCTTAGCAACAGATCCTTAGGCATCATACATGCAATAATTGTACACCAAATCATTCATATCTCTACCTCAAAAAATTAGATTACACAGGAGATCGAATCAGATTATGTGCTTCAGTTGCACGTAACAAATCACTCAACACAAACAGAATCCCACAATAGATCGTTGCAATATTGAAATATTAGTGGTATTATTTCGTTGAGAATTGAACCCTAAGTCGCACGCATGTCTCACGGTGGATGCCAACACGAACCATAGCACTATGTTCTGGATCCGCTCAAGAAATAATAGAGACCCCCCTGTTTTGTTCTATGAGCCGAAGAGGTCACAGGTGTGTTGAGCTCTTTGGTAACTCTAGATCTGTGGATTGAATGTTGATGTGTTCGTGCAGGTCATTGGTCATGTTTTTATTTTCCGCTAGGAGAGACCGCTTTTGATCTGTGTATATCAGAGGACGGCTGGTACAAATCTCTTCAATCGAGGGTTTAATCACACAAATTGTAGAGAGAAAATCCTTGAGGGATTTACGCTAAGACTCATAAGATTAATCCATATTAAAGAGGGCGTGTGAGTAGATTGTGGTTGAATTTTTTAACTAAATCGAATGCTAGAAGTTGCACATGTGAATCATGGTCGAATCATTGAGGTCGACCAACACCTTCATGAAGGGAGAAGTTTGAAAGACATCAAATTCAAGCCATGGCAATGGTGTTCATATTCAAAGACATCTCCAGCACTTCATTAATGATAAAGGTCATTGGTTTGAGTCTATACACTGATACATTGGCTAGACTATGGAGATATGACCATTCTACTATCCATTTTCTGCNAAAAAAAAAAAAAAAAAAAAAAAAAAAAAAACATGCACTTCATCATCAACAATTATGCTTTAGAATTCATGAATTAATACCTGCATTTTTATTTTTTGTGATGGCTCCTACAATTTACAGGTTTGAATTCAAATTGCAAGTTGATTGATCTCTTATGGAATCAAGCAGATCTTTATGCTCTTGACGAACTATCATTGATCTCTTAATGTTGAGGAGGCAGATCAGATCATGCCCTTAACAATTGATCCCAACCTTTGAATACCTATGAAACCTTTGTTTGGTGCTCATGGTGTTCTCTCCCACTCAGAATGGACATGTGGGGTATTTTATTTTCAAGGGAGTTGATCTTACTGTTTAGGTCGCTATACCCAAGTATTTAGGGGAGCCGTTATTATAGAAAATTGTCAGTGAGCTAGAAAGTATACCATTTGAAAAAATTGAGAACTTGACGTGTGCACTGTCACTGTGCAGGATTACAGATATGAGTCATACTACCACACCACTCTATTTTACAAAAATATATCTGAAAAAATGGCTGGAATGAAACTAGACCAAACTCACCATACAGTTAGCAACTGCTTAAGATCTATCAAACCAAATAAAAAACTCACAAAATATTCATGCCAAACAACTTCCTGCTACACATCCAAATTGTTTATTGATGAATGCTAAATTATTGTGTTCACTGGAAGATTGATAAATTGTTGATTGATGAAGAGAGAAGTTTGCATGTCGAGGTGAGTAGATAATCACGTATAGGAGGGTTTTGTATTGTCTGATCTGCAGTCTGCTACTGCTTTTTGCACACCTAGAGAAAACCCACGACTTGTAATTTTTGGTGATCTGGAATCATATCTGGCTTCTGCAAAATGATGTGCTAGGCTACATCTCTCACCTATCTCCTCTCTCGATTTTAGCACAACGATGATTTACCATCAGTGGTAGCTTCCCAAGAATTTATCTTCAACAAGGGCACATCGATCTTATGCATCAAATCAATATTTTCCACTTGAGATAGCTGATTTATAATTCATATCTCACACCTCACCTTCCATGGAAACTACCACGGTGAAGCTAGTATGCCCTTAATCCCATAAGAGCTCTGATTCCAATTGATAAAATATGCACAAGAACAACAATATGGAAAAGGCTCACTAGTGAACTATATTTTTTGTATTCACACCAATGGTACATATTTATAGTACAATGGGTGATGCCACTTCATAGAAAAAATTTCTCTAGATCCTAAAATCATGCATGATGACTAGTCTAGGAAATCTTAGCTAACTCATTAGTCATCACTTGAGGATATATTACTAATATCCTAAATGAATACAAATATAGGTGACAATTATACTTAGTGATTGGTAAAGTAAGCCATATGGTAACAAGATGAAGGCCTATCTAAGGTCATGTGAAATAAATCAAGCTTGGCACTCTTACAAACAAGATCAAGTTTAATTTTTCTAGGATTAAAAAATTAGAGGATAATATCAAAAGAAGAGAGGTACTCTTGATTCATATTAATGATTCTAAAGAGAAAGTTGAATAGGAATTGGCTCAAGTAAAGCTTAAGGTTACAGGAAAATCATCCTTGAAGGGAGCCAAATAGATGATCTAGGATGAAATATCAACTCCAATGTTTTAGAATTGGTCCCAATTATATTTAATTCAATAGGATATTGAATTGATCACTATGATGTTCAAGGACATCAAGAAACTAATGTTGATAGTTTGGTTGTCATTGTTTTCAACCCTTGAATAAGCCCTGATAGTTTGGTTTTGGTACCCGAAGTTCAATGAGGAATATTCATATGAAAGACAAAGTAAATGCAACAAGACCCTCATATATGGATATTACTCATCGTATTGTTTCCAATGATATGTGGAATGACACGTAGTTCCTCACGGTTAGGGAGATATGACTTTGTAAAGTTGGAAGCCTCGAAGAGTGGTCAAGAAGGCCCTTGTTGGTTACAAGTTTTAGTCAAAGGGTAAAGTGGTTGCAACAAGAAATCCCTAAGTTAAGGAGAGGAGTTACCTAGCACAAGTATAAATATACCTCAGGGATTCATTCACAAGTACACTCACACAGTTATTCATTGCTTATCTTTCTTGTGATCTAGTCATATTTTGCTAAGGTTGTAGCATCATTTTGTGACATAGAAAAGGAACGTAGAAGGAAAAAGTTTTAGAGTTGTAGAAAACCCTAGTTTCCGAGGTATATGTGGGTTGCAGGTTAGAAAGGGAGCATATTTACATGGGCTACAATGGAGAAAAGCGTGTATATACTAGGGAAGTAGAAGATAAAGTCATGTATCTAGAAAAAGGCTCATGAATGTTTGAGTAAATGTTGGTACTAGGTCCTTGAAGTTTGAAGGAAGTTTGCAGGTTAGCATCTCAAAGTTTCAGGTCAGATATAGAGGTATTGGTATGGTTTTAAACTTGTTTTTATGGTTATTTTTTGCCATGATATGTTGTATGGTTGAAGCATGATTAATATGGTTGGTTTGGTATTTGAATATGGTATATCTTGGTTGCTTGGTTGAGTGAGGAACACTCTTATATCTGGTTCAACATATTACATGGTTCTTATAGTTCATATATTTGAGTTGATTATACATGGTTGAGGCATATTCATGTTGTACGGTGGCATATGCATGAGGGACATGCATTGGTTCCTTAATATACTTCATTGATGATATGATACATATTTTCATATGGTTGATGGTATGGTATAGGTGTCAGTTGATTGATGAGTAGATACAGATTGATGAGACAATGATGGTGACAAAGGCAGTGACAAAGATAAAGTGGTAGTGACAATGGCAGTGATAATGGCAGAGTTTGTGATTGTGAAAGTTTTTCTACACTTATATTTCAGGGCGACAGAATGGTGCAAGGATAGGTGGTTGTAGCCACCTTTCGTTTGGAGACATAGAATATAGGGTATTGTAGCCTCCTTTTGGTTGGAGCCATACAATTCAGAGAGTTGTAGATTCCTTCAGGTTGCAACCTAAGAATAGGGGGTTGGAGCCTCCTTCTAGTTGTATCTAGAGAATCAAGAAATTGGTGCTTCCAATGAATCTATTCTTTTTATATATAATAAAATCATTATGTGGTTTTCTCCCATTTGGGTTTCCACGTAAATTCTGGTGTATTGTGTATCTATTGTGATGTGATGTTATTTATGATTATACTGTTGATGATATATTGAATGATAATGATAAACTAATGAATACTTTTGAAGAATGTATTATGGTTAAAAGTACTAAAAATTACTCACTACTGATTCACCCCCTCTCTCAGTAATCCAACAATTGGCATCATATTAGGTCCTTCAAGAAGCAGCCTAACCAGTAGAAGGAGATCATGATTTACACTTGTTGATGATTGTAGCTACGTGAGACATTCTCTAGGACACAATCCTAAGAGAGAGCCCCTGAGAGGGGTGTGTGGTTCCTATCTAAGAAAGAGCTGGAACGTAGAGATGGCCTCCTCCTTACAAAGAGTTGAGAAGAACTCCATATGATTCTCCTATGTAATGCAGTGAGAAACGAGATCTACAGAGTTGGACGTGCCTATGTATGAGCACAAGGTGAACGTGTGAAATCCCGACGTGTTGGGTGCATTGTCATGAGACAAAAATGATGATGATGTATTAGCCTCTTCTGAGCATAAATTTGATGAGAAACTCCATATGAATCTCCTATGTAATGAAGTGGGAAAGAAGATCTATTGAGCGGACGCGTCTGTGGATGAGAACAGGTGAACGTGATCCCAGTGGCTGAGCACTAGTGAAGATGTGGTTCTTCTGTATAATGCAGTGAGCTAGAGATATGGACATCCCTATGGATGTGCCCCTAGTGGCTAAGCACTAGTGGGTGTATGAGATCCCTTTCTATATTGTTCAAGAGTTAGACCTGCCTATAACCCTAATTGTAATGTAAAGGTTACAGGTCAACCCCACCTTAATGTGATTGATAATTAATTTAAAAGATAATTAATATGATTAATATTAATTATATTATGAGAGATAGAGGTTGGATTTGTTGCACCAATAGACACTTCTGTTGACAGGTCAAGTCTAATATAATTAAAGGTAAATTCCCCATTGAGGAATCATATCTTTCGTGTGAGTTTGGAAATTTCAGCAAGTACATCTTCTTGGGAAATGTGTGCACCTCTCTTGGGTGTTAGTCTTCTAGGGTTTTCAAGCACACTATTGTGTGTTATGTTTTCTTGGTGGTGAAGGTATTTCTCTTTAAGAATATATAAAAGCATTTGGTTGGGTTTTCTTCCCTTGTTGAGAAGGGTTTCCCAAGATACTTCTTGTGTACTTGTGCATGGTGTTTCTTCTTGTGATCTTGATTGCTGCAAAAAATTGTATATGGATTAAGTAAAATGATAAAATGGAATGAAATTCATAATTAAGCCTAGATTATTGAAAAATCAACATGGTATCAGAGCATAGGTATTGAAGAACCCATTGCAAAAACAACTTTTGGCCATCCTCCCTCTCTTCTGCAGAAATCATACAACTCTCCTAGGGTTCCCAGAAAATCCGTACGGCCTTCTCTTTTGTAGGTTTTTAGAACTTGGCACTTAGATGTTGGGGATAAAAATGGCATAGGTGTGTATGCCCTCCTTCATTGTACCTCCAACAATTCTCAAACTACAACTCCGAGCATTTTGACATTTTGGCCCTAGGGTTTCTAGGGTTTTGTTGATTTCTGCAACCTCTTGAAGGAGATATTAAGCTTACCAGGGCTATCATATCTTTCAATGGCTTATTGTTTCCAGTCATAATCCCAACTAAATCTAAAAGTGCTAGCCTAGCCTAGCCATTAGGTTTACTAGCCTAGTTGACAAGGGTTTGTGAAGAATCCAAAAATGATCAAAATCATAATGGGAGGTAAGCTTGATGACTCAAGCAAACTAAGTTCCAAGAAGACAAGAATTCAAATAAATGAAGACATCAACATATCAACACTCTCAGGTATGGTCCCTACCAATGATAATACTTGGTTAATTGATAGTGGTGGCTCCAGGAACATGATCGGTCTTAGAGATCACCTAACACATTTTGTTGAGAAAGAGACACATATACATGTTTTCCTTGGAGATGATGCCATATATAACGTATGAGGAGTTGGAACTTCTACCTTCCAACTAGACTTATATATGCAGATTCAACTAAAGGAAGTACTATATGTACCCGGAATGAAGAGGAACCTTGTCTCTATTTCTTGTTTGGAAGACAAGGGATACAAGATTACCTTCTCAGAAGGAAGAGTCTTGCATGGCACAAATACTCACATATAAGTTCTTCCAAGGAAATGGCATTTGAGAAACAACTTGTACATATTAACCATCAAACCAATCCAGGCACTACTATATGACACTATCAGCTTGAGTGAGCTATGGAATAGAAGACTTGCTCACATTCATTATAAATCTCTCCCAGTTCTGGGGAAAATGGTAACAGGTCTACCAGAAACACAGATTCAGCATAAATGTGTTTGCAAAGGTTGTGCCCTTGGAAAAAATGTTAAAGGATCATTCTCAAGAAGTGACAATAGATCCAAGGAAATCTTGGACTTGATGCATTCAAATGTGTGTGGGCCAATGACTATTTCATATCTGAATGGGTAGTTATACTATGTAATATTCATATATGATCACTCCCGAAAGACTTGGATTTACTTTCTAAAGAACAAGGATGGAGTCCTTCCAAAATTTCAAGAATTCAAAGTTTAGGTTGAGAACCGGACTAGAAGAAAAATGAAAGTATTAATATTAGATAATGGAGGAGAATACATCTCAAAAGAATTCAACAATTTTTGTATTGAAGCAAGGATCAAGAGGGAGTTCATAGTTCCTTACAACCCTCAACAAAATGGGGTTGTTGAAAGGAAAAACAAAACTATCATTGAGGCAACCAAATAAATGATACATGATCATAGTATACCTATGACTCTATGGGAAGAAGCATGCATGACAACAATGTATGTACAAAATAGAAGTCCTCATCAGATCCTAAAGAACATTACTCCAGAAGAAGCCTTCACCGGAGTGAAGCCTGAGATTGGACACTTCAAAATATTTGGATGTCCAGTATATTTCCATCTACCCAAAGAGAAGAGATCCAAGATAGAACCTTCAGGAAGAAAGAGCACATTTGTAGGTTACAATGAATCCTCCAAAGCATACTGAATCTACATTCCTGGTCAGAGAAAAGTTGAAATAAGCAAAGATGTTACCTTTTAAGAAGAAGTAGCCTTCCAAATATCGATAGAAGCTCAGATGAAAATTTATAGTGAGACAATGCCTTCTCCCCCTTCATCAGTTCAGAGGGAGATAGACATTATTCCAGATGGTCCAGTAACTCCATTTGATCCAGTTGTTCCAGCCGATCTAGTTGTTCCAAGAGACATACCCAGAGATATTACAGTTGGACATAAAAGTCTTGCTTGGGCCCAACAAAATTTACAAGAAGAAGAAGGACATGAAGCTCCTCAAGGAACAACCAGAGAGAGAAATATACCAAAGAGATTCTCAAGCTCCCTTTCAGCCATGACCCACATCATTGACTCAGAGCTATATTGTCATGGTGAATCTTCAGGTGAACAAGCATGGAAAGATTCCATGACTGAAGAATACAAATCTATATTAAAAAATGATGTACAGGATGTTGTTCCAAGACCAGAGGGAAAGTATGTAGTGACTTCCAAATGGATTTATAAAATCAAGCATGCAAATGATGGAAGTATCGAAAAATAAAAAGAAATATTTGTAGCGAGACGATTTTCACAAGTAGAGGGAGTTGACTATGACGAGACTTTTGCACCAGTAGCCTGATACACGTCCATCTGATCTATCATTGCACTATCTGCTTCCATGGGTTGGAAGCTACATTAGATGGATGTAAAGATAGCCTTTCTCAATGGTGAAATTGTGGAAGAAGTTTATATCGAGAAGCTAGAAGGATTCGTAGTATATAATGAAAGATCTCATGTATGTAGGTTGAAGAAAGACCTATATGGTCTAAAACAAGCACAACGTGCTTAGTACGATAAAATGGATGGATTTCTAATGAGTTTGGGCTTCAAAAAAAGTGTTGTTGATTCAAACTTATATTATCACATTGATGGCAATGAGTGTTTGATTTTTCTACTATATGTGGACGACCTTTTCCTCACCAGTTCAAAGAGACTCATTGTTGAATGCAAACGATCATTGACTGCTAAATTTGAAATGAAGGATTTGGGCTTGATGCACTACTTCTTGGGACTAGAAGTATGGCAGAGGACAGATGATATCTTCCTGAGTCAAGGAAAATATACTGTGGAGATACCGAAAAAGTTTGGCATGACATAATGCAAATCCATGCCCACTCCAATGGTAATAGATTTGAAAAAGATGAGTGATACTAATTCATGAGATGTAGATCCACACTTATAGAGACAATTGATTGGATCACTGATGTATCTAGTTAACACCATACCGAACATTTTCTATGCAGTAAATGTGCTTAGCCAGTTTATGAGTCAACCTATACAGATGGAGTGGATAGATGAAAAACATGTATTGAGATAATTACGAGGCACAATTGGTTATGGCCTAAGATATGCCTCCAGTGTGGAATTGAGCCTGCAAGGATATGCCGATGTAGATTGGGCAGGAAGTGCAGTAGACAGAAAAGGTACCTCTGGTTGTTTCTTCACTTTAGGGTCTGTCATGGTTTCCTAGTGTAGCAGAAAACAAATCTCTGTAGCATTGAGCACTATAGAGGTAGAGTACATTGCATTGAGTGCGGTAGATCATGAAGTAGTGTAGCTTCATAAAATTCTAACTGACTTGTTCGATCATGAGATGGATCCTACTACCATTCATTGTGATAACCATAGCTGTGTAAAGCTCTCCGAGAACCCTGTGTTTCATGACAAATCGAAAAACATCGAGATAAAGTATCATTATATCAGAGACATGGTGCAGAGGAAGACAATACATGTACAATATATTCCTACTCGTGAATAGATCACAAATATCTTCACCAAAACACTTTCCAAGACAAATTTCGAGTATTTCCATGAGAGACTTGGCCTAGTGGAGAATGCCTCCCTAGCTGAGAGGGAGTGTTAATGATTGCAGCTACGTTAGACATTCTCCAGGACACAAACCTGAGAGAGAGCCGCTAAGAGGGGTGTGTGGTTCCTATATGAGATAGATATGGAACATAGAGATGGCCTCCTACTTACAAAGAGTTGACAAGAACTCCAGATGATTCTCCTATGTAATGTAGTGAGAAATGAGATCTATAGAGTTGGAAATGCATGTGACTGAGCACAAGGTGAACATATGAAATCCCAAGTGTTGGGTGCATCGTCGTGAGACAAAAATGAATATTATATATTATCCTCCTATGAGCAAAGAGTTCATGAGAAAATCTAGATGAATCTATTGTGTAATGTAGTGAGAAAGAAGATTTGTTGAGTGGATGTTTAAGTGGATGATCACAGGTGAACGCGATCCTAATGGTTGAGCACTAGTGAAGAAGTGGTTCTTCTGTGTAATGTAGTGAGCCAGAGATATGGACATCCCTATGGATGTGCCCCTAGTGGTTAATAACTAGTGGGTGTATGAGATCCCATGCTATATTGTTCAAGAGTCAGACTTGTCTGTAACCCTAATTGTAATGTAAAGGGTACAGGTCGGCCCCACCTTAATGTGATTGATAATTAATGTAAAAGATAATCAATCTGGTTAATATTAATTATATTATGATATAGAGAGGTCATCCCTATTGTGCCAATAGACACTTCTATTGCTAGGTCAAGTCTAATATAAGTAAAGGTAAATTCCCCATTGAGGAATCATATCTTTTGTATGAGTTTGGAAATTTCAGCAAGTACATCTTCTTGGGAAAAGTGCACACCTCTCTTGGGTGCTAGTGTTCTAGGGTTTGCAAGCACCCTCTTGTGTGTTAGGTTTTCTTGATGGTGAAGGTATTTCTCTTGGAGAATATAACAAAGGATTTGGCTAGTTTTTCTTCCCTTGTTGAGAAGGGTTTCCCAAGATACTTCTTATGTACTTGTGCATGGTGTTTCTTCTTCTGATCTTGATTGCTGCAACAAATTGTCTATGGATTAAATAAAATGATAAAATGGAGTGAACTTCATTCTTAAGCCTATCTTATTGAAAAATCAACAATGCTAAGATTGGGGTACCATAGTTTGATGGTGAGAATTACTCCTTCTAGAGAAGAAGATTGAAGACGTATATACAAGAACAAGGATTTGATTTTTGGCGATTAGTAGTAGATGGATACAAACTACCAAGCACTCCCCTGATGGATAGAGATGGAAAGAAACTTGAATAAAATGATTCAAGGGATAGAAATGATACCGAGAATGGTTTGAATCTAACAATACATACCAATATTATGCATTTTGATGCTGCAAAAGAAATGTGGGACAAACTGAAGACTATCTACGAAGGAGATAAGAAAGTAAAGGAACCTAAACTTCATATTTTTAGAGCCAAGTTTGAACAATTGAAGTTGAATGAAGATGAAAACATAACATCCTATTTTCCACGATTTGATGAAATAGTAAACAATATCAAAGGTTTGGGAGACATATAAAGTATCAAGTTTTTGTTAAAAACGCATTAAGGTCTCTACCAATGATATTTGATGCAAAAATTCCAACTCTAGAAGAAAGAGTGGAACTAGCTACAATGACCGTGGATGAATTTCATGGGATACTCACAGCTTATGAGATGAGGACAGAGAAATAAAATCCATTCATGAAGGAATCAACATTCAAGGAATCCAAGAAGACGAAGAAGAAAGATAAACAAAATCCAAAGTCGGATTGTAGCTACAACGATGATTCATAGGAAGATAAAGAGGTGGCCAACTTTGTCAGAATGATGAAAAGATGAACCGACAAATAGAAAGGTATGATTCCATTGAAATTTTTTAATTTTGATGGTGTTGGTAATTTTTCTAATAAATTTCCCTATAACAAAAAGAAATTTAATGAAGAGGATGACTCTAAAATGAAAAAGAAAGTCCAAAAGGGTAGTTGAAACAAAAACAATTTTTTTAAGAAAAGTCTCTGCACCAAGGAAGACATTCCTCATCAGACGAAGATGAAGTTAGTGACAGTGATACATAAAGGGTACTATTCATGGAAATAGAAGAATTCAATGAAGAAGGCTCTGAAGATGAATGTGAAGAGGCAGAAGTCAATTACAAGGAAGAACTGATATGTGCCATAGAAGCTCTAAAGAAGGAAAAGAAGTAAAATAAGTCACTCCATACAGAACTAGAGAAGAAAGAAGAATCTCATAACTCCAAAAACGCCAAGAAGATGATCACGAACCTAAAAATCCAGGTAGAAGAAGACCAAAAGATTGAAGAATCACTCAGAGGGTAGTTAGATGAAAAGGACATGATCATTGAAGGGTTAGAAGAAGAGATAGCCACTCTAAGAAAAGATATTCAAAAGAAGGACATCCAACAAAACAACACCGGGATATTGGATATTATCATTAACATTTAAATACCTTACTATGACAAATCTGGATTAGGATATAATCATACACAGACATAGAAAAGTTCAATCTCCAGAAAAACAGAGTAAGAAGTAGAACCAATATGCTATGCAGAAGCCACCAAAGGTCCTTCCAAGAAATTAGAAGACAGGAAGACTCAATAGGAATATTACAAAGACATTGCACCACCTAGAAGATTTAGAATTCAATATCAGCAGCAAGTAGCTATAGAAATACCTCAAGAAGAAGAAGGAATCATAAGAGCATCACAATTCATAAGATCTTCCACTCCTAGGTATCAAACTATTTTTCTTGGTTCATGTTATTCATGCTATAATTTTGGGCACAAAGCTGTGAATTGTAAATCCAATACTAAGAACAGAAGTGATGATGAGGGCTATACAAGAAATATTTATCCAAGAATATATCATGAAACAAATAATAGAAGATACAATATATTTGGATCATTGAGTGATGTGGTAGAATGATACAAGTGAAACAACTTTGGAAATATGGCTAAATATTGCAGACTCATAGTTCCTCCAAGGGAACCAAAGAAAAATATCAACAATCACAAGCAAGAACCACAAAGGTTATGGATAAGAAATCTTGATTAATTCAACGTTGAAGAATGAAATCTTGCTATACAAGCTCAAGACAATAAACATGGATGTTATGTTGACAGTGGATTCTCAAAGCATAGGACAAGTGATAAATACATATTTATGACACTGAAGAAGGAAAGAGATGGATCAATTTCATTTGGGAATAAAAAATTAACTAGAATTATTGGAAAGGGAACAATCAAGCTCAAAAGTAAGGACACTACGAAAAAAAATGTTTTACTATTCAAAGACATGAAAAACAATCTGCTAAGTGTAAGTCAAATGTGTTATCAAGGACACATACTTTTTTGAATCAAAGAAGTGCAAGATAAGGAAAGTAGAATCAGGAAAGTTGGTTGCTACAGTTGTAAGAACTCGAAGAAACATATATGTTCTAAATTAAATAGGAAAAGAAAGATATTTCTTAGGAAAGGACGATGGAATTTAGATCTGGCACAGAAGAATGGGTCACATAAATTTTGATAATCTTGTCAAAGTCAGAAAAAGGAAGTAGTAAGAGAAATTATCGAGATCTTGAAGCCAACAAACATTCTATGAAAGCATTTTCTATAGGGAAAACAGACCAAGACAAAGTTCAAGTCAAAGGAGTTTTCCACAAAAAAACCACTAGAGATTGTACATTATACTGATCTAGTTGGACCAACAAGAATGAAGAGATTGAAAGGTGAACAATATTTCATGCTACTAGTTGATGATTAAACAATAATGGATGTAGTTTTATTTCTAAATAAGAAGTCAGAGGCATTAAAAAAATTCAAGACATGCAAAGAGATGGTTGAAACTGAGACAGAGTTGAAAATCAAGTGTTTGGGATCAAACAGTGGAGGAGAATTTACATCAAAGTAATTCATGGAATTTTGCAGCAAGCGTGGGATAAAGAGGAAATTCTTAGTAGCTAGGACACCTCAACAAAATGGAGTTGTTGAAAGGAAGAACAAAAAAGTATAGGAAATGGACAAAACCATATTAATGCATTCCAAGTTAAAAAATGTCTTTTAGGTTCAAGAAGTGCATACAACAGTTCAAATATAGAACGAAGGGATGATTAGAAATAATAGTGATGAGACTCCATATGAGCTATGGAAAGGAATACCAACAAATGTGAACAACTTCAGAGTATTCAAAAGCAAATGATACATCAAAAGAGGAGAAGGAAGAATTGGAAAATTTGATTCTCGATTTGACAAAGGCATACTAGTTGGGTACTTAAGCAAAAGGAAAGCATACAAATTCTTCAATCTAAGACTCAACAAAATTCTACAGAGCATTAATGTGATGATTGATGAGATATATGGATGAAAGATAAAATAAAGTAGCAAAGATTTAGTGGAACGAGATCATGAAGAAATTTGAAAGAAGAATAAGTATATGAGGAATCAGATGAAGAAGAAGAGCAACCAGAAGCATAGCAAGAACAATAGGATCTTCAAGTACCTCGAAAGACACCCAACAAACGAGAGTAGAAAAATAATCCATCAAAATGGATTATTGGGAATAAAGATTAAGGAGCTAAATCCAAAAGAAGAATCCGCTCACCAAAACATCAACATCTAGCACTACTATCTACTATTGAGCTAAGAAGTCTTGTAGAATCTAGCAAGGATGAATTTTGGATCAAATCTATGGATGAAGAGTTAGACCAGATAGAAAAGAATGACACTTGGGAGATGGTTCCAAGGCTGAAGAACAAAAATTTATTCGACACAAGGTGGGTCTTCAGGAATAAATTGAATGAGGATGGACATGTTACCATGAACAAGGAAAGGTTGGTATGTAAAGGATATGCTTAGGTTGAAGGTATAGACTTTGAAGAGACTTTTTCCCCAGTTTCTAAAATGGAAGTAATTAGGTTGAATCTATCTTATGCATTTTCCAAGAATATCAAGGTGTACCATATGGATGTAAAATCATCATTCCTAAATGGAGATCTAGAGGAAGAAGTGTACATCAAGCAACCAGAAGGATTTCAGTTGTCAAAAAAATAAAATTATGTTTGAAGATTGAAGAAGGCCTTATATGGTCTCAAACAAGCCCCAAAGGCATTGTATTCAAGGCTGGACATTTACTTACAACAAAAGGGGTTCAGGAAATGAAATGCAGAAAACAATATCTACATAAAGCTAAAGCAAGATAATATCCTAATAATTGAAATTTATGTTGCTGATATTATCTCCGGAAGTGATGATGACAAGATGAGTTAGAATTTTTCCAAAGACATGCAGAATGAATTCAAGATGTATTTTCTTGGAGATTTTTCTTTCTTTTGGGTCTCCATATATGTCAGAGAAACAAAGGTATTTTTATCTCTCAGATGAAGTATATCATAGAAATGTTGAATAATTTTGGAATGATAGATTGAAAAGAAGTCAATACTTTTATGCAAACCAGTTGTAACTTAATTAAGGATGATGATTCTAAAGATTCATATTAGAGATAGTAGAGATCAATGATTGGTAGATTACTCTATGTAACAACTTCAAGACTGGATGTGATGCAAGAAGTTGGATAGGTTGCAAGATTTTAAGCAGTACCAACAGAATCACATGTTATGGAAGTAAAGAGGATATTTAGATACCTCAGAGGAACAAAAGTATTTGTATTATGGTATCCAAAAGGGAAGGATCTATCTCTTTTTACCTACATAGATGTATATTAGGCAAGTTGCATTGATTATAGAAGAAGTAAAAGTGGAGAATATTTCTACTTGGGTGAGTGTCTGGTATCATCATTAAGAAATAAATAATCATCAATATCCTTGTCTACAACAAAATCAAAATACATTGCAGCAACAACTTTTTATACTCAAGTTCTTTGGATGAAGCAGACCTTATAGGATATATAAGTAAAATGTGATGAGCCCATTTCAATACTTTGTGACAACAACAACACCATCAGTTTATCCAAGAATCTAATTAGGCATTCTAAGACTAAGCACATTCTAATAAAGTATCACTTTTTATGGGAACAGACTATCGAGAAGAACATCAAGCTAGAGTATGTCAAGACAAAAGAGAAAATTGTAGATATCTTCACCAAACCACTTACAAGGGAAAATTTTGAGTATATGTGAAATAATATTGGAGTAGTTTCTTCCCCATAGTGATTCACATGGTCAATCTCAACAAGACATGGGGAGAGAAACAAAAGTCTTGAAAAAGTTCAAGTAAATAATTTTTTTGAATTCTTTTCATATACATCAAAGATTTACACGAGGAAGCACCATGAAGAGAAAGGTTAGAAGGGACAACAGAGGCCTATAGATAGGGGGAGCATCCCCAAGAGGAGGATTACCCTTTTCCATTGATATCAAAGGGGGAGAGATAGAGAAAGGCATGGAGACAGAGAGAGAAGCATGCGAAAAAGGGTGATGGTCACAAGGAGAGCATGGGCATAAGTATCATCATGCCTAAGTGTTTCCATCAATGCTAAAGGGGGATATTTTTGATAGTTTGGTTGTCATTTATGTCAACCCTTGAATAATCCCCGATGGTGTGGTTTTGGTACTCGAATTTGAATGAGGAATATGAACATGAAAAAAATAGTAAATGTAACAAGACCCTCATAGATGGATAGTACTCATCATAATTTTCCGATGATATGTGGAACTACACGTAGTTCCTCACAGTTAGGGATATATGACTTTGTAAAGTTGGAAGTCCCAAAGAGTGGTCAAGAAGCCCCTAGTTGGTTACAAGTCTTAGTCAACGGGTAAAGTGGTTGCAACGATAAATCGCTAAATTAAGGAGAGCAGTTACCTAGAACAAGTATAAATATACCTCAAGGATTCATTCACAAGTACACTCACACACTTATTCATTTCTTATCTTTCTTGTGATCTAGTGATATTTTTCTAAGGTTGTAGTGTCATTTTATGAGGTAGAAAAGGAAGTTCAAAGGTGAAAGTTTATGAATTGTAGAAAACCCTAGTTTTTGAGGTATACGTGGGTTGCAGGTCAGAAAGGGAGTGTGTGTACACAAGATACAATAAAAAAAATCACGTATATACTTAGGTAGTAGAAGAGAAAGTCATGTATCCGTAAAAAATCTCATGAATGTTTGAGTAAATTGTAATGATCCCAAGACAAATTCTAGCGTGGAATCACTAACTACCACTGGTTTGTGAACGTGCCAGTGTTTATTGAGATATTAAGTGCATACAAGATTCATTCAATACATGAATATCATCATACATTCAAGATATAGAAGCACAAGCAAAGATCTGACCCTTTTATTATAAGCAATGTAGGATCAATACAATAGATGGCCGATCTGGCATAAACCTCAGATGACCGTACAAACAATAGATATGAGCTGCTACAAAATGCTCATGTCAATACAAAGAAGACTCTAGAGGCTGAATAAGTAATGAATACCAGTATCAAGCATATCTGAATGTCAAACCCTTCAACCAGAGAGTGCCACGCTCTAAGTGGAGACTGAAGCCCTCAATAATTCGGCCCTGATGGAAGAATGCTCCAAACGAGCCCAAACTCGGTCAAGTAATAGATCAAGGCAGTGGGATCCTCCTCCTGAAGTTTCAAGCCCAATGTACAAGGCAAACCTCTCCAAGTGAGAAATCTTCTAAGAGAGTTGAGCCCTCCTGAATAGCTAAATAGAACCTTCCTCAATGGTATGGTGCGCCCTTGCTGGAAATTCCCCAATAATATGGTCCTGCTGTCTGTTGGGGCTCTAGAACGAGATATGCTGAGAATAGAATGGTGTGGAGGAATATTTCATCCCCGAGACCAGGGTGTGGAACAAGGTGAGTGGATATTTCACCATTGAGTTTCTCACAAGGGTTTGTACAACAAACCCCCAAACTGAATGTTCAAGAGCACTAATAAGAAATATACCAAAAATCAGGATGATTGATAGGTGCGCCCCAGCCTCTTACTTATACTTTTTCCTTCTGATTCTTTTTTGAGTTAGGTTACTCCCATGGTTAATTTCTATTCTTCTGTTGAGTTATCTTTTACTCCCTTTATCCTTTTCCTTTCTCAAGTCAACTTAAAAATATAACTTTAGTCTAGTTGACCTTCCCCCTCAGTGTGAGACTATGACCTAGTGGGGGTGCCCAGGCCACTGAGTCTCCTCATCACCTCTCTAAGAGGTGGGGGAAATTACAGTCTCCCCTGCTTGAAATTGATTGTCCTCAAGCAATTCCAAACATGCTTCTCTGATCATGTGCTCATTTTCCCAAGTGGCATCCTCAATGGGTAAATCCTTCCACCTGATCAGGTACTCCTTGATGCTTCAGTTTCTGAGCCTCTTCTGTCGGACTTCCAATATCTCTTCCAGAATTAGAATAAGTTGTCCCTCTTCATCCATGGGGGGTAATACCTCAATAGGTTTGATGTGTTGGCTGAGGGATTTCTTAAGACAAGAGACATGGAAGATGTTGTGTATTTTGTTGCCCTGTGGAAGCTCTAACTCATAAGCTACGACCCCTATCTTTATATTGACCCTATAGGGTCCAAAGAAATGTGGCTGTAGTTTCTCTGCTCCACTTCTTTTAATGGACGCCTACCTGTATGGTTGTAGTCTCATATAGACTAAGTCGCCAACCTCAAAATTACAATCAACTCGGTGCTTGTCTGCTTGGACCTTCTGTTGGTTTTGTGCACTTTGTAGATGATCCTTCAGTTCCCTGAGAATGTATTGGCTCTACTCGATCCAATCATGTACCATAGGTGCCCTGCTATCACCAAACACAATCTCCACAAATGATAAAGGATCATAGCTATACAAGGCTCAGAATGGTGGCATGCCAATGGACATATGTTGGGTGGTGTTGTAGCAATACTCTCCCAGATGCAACCATCTGGTCCATGCTTTTCGTTGCCCTGCCACATAGTTTGTGAGGTATCCCTCCACCCATTTGTTGACTATCTCTGTCTATCCATCCATCTGAGGGTGATAGTTGGTGCTAGGGGTCAAGGCCGTACCAACCAACCTGAATAACTCCTGCCAGAACGTACTCATAAACCTGCTATCTCTATCACTGACAATGGTCTTGGGTAGGCCGTGCAACTTGAAAATCTCCCTGAAGAACAGTTCAGCCACCTGTGCTGCACTGAAGTCGATAGCTATGGAAAAGAAATGTGCAAACTTTGTTAACCTGTCCACCACTACAAATATCCAGTCCTTCCCTTGTGTCTTTGGCAGTCCAGTGATGAAATCCATGGATATGCTTTCCCACTTGTGCTCTAGAATGGGCAAGGGTTGCAATAATCCTGCTGGGTGTGTGTGCTCATACTTGTTTTCCTGGCATGTAGTACACTCTTTGACGTGCTTAATCACATCCTCCTGGAGACCCTTCCAAGAGAACCTTTCTCTCACCTGCCTGTACATCTTGTTGATCCCCTAATGTCCTACCATTGGTGATTCATGGCACGCCTGCAATACTTTATCCTTGAAGGTTGATCCAGGAACCAAGAAGATTCGGTCTTTGTAGTAGATGAGGTCATTTATAACCTTGAAATCTTCATCTTGTACCTGTCCGTCCAGTAGATGGCACGCAAACTGATCCTCTGCATACTCCATCACCAAATGGTCTTTCCAGTCAACTGTTACCCCTGTTATGGCAAGGATGGATGGCCTCCTAGATAAGGCATCAACCACCACATTGTTCTTCCCCTTGACAAAATCAATGTCAAAGTCATAGGTATGTATTATGCTTACCCATTTTTGTTGCCTCTCATTCAAGTCCTTCTGTTCCAATAGATATTTGAGACTATTATGATCTGACTTGACCACAAACCTGGCACCAACCAAGTATTGCCGAAATTTGGCTAGTGCATGCATGATAGCTAGCATTTCTTTGTCATAAATGTTGTAGAGTAGTTTGGGACCCCTGAGATTTCGACTCTCATAGGCAAGCGGGTGCTTCTTTTCCATCAGTACGACCCCTATTCCTTCTCCGGAGGGGTCACACTCCAAGGTAAAAGGAAGACTGAAATCTAGAAGGGCTAAGACTGGGCACGTACTCATCACTTCCTTCATCTTGTCCATCATTATTTGAGCCTCCTTTGCCCACTTGAAGGCTCCTTTCTTAGTCAAATCGGTCAAAGGTACACATAGCTAAGAAAATCCTTTGACAAATTTCCTGTAATACGTGCACATACCCAGAAATCCTCTCAATTCGGTGAGTGTCTTAGGAGTAGACCATTCCATGATGGCTTGTATTTTCTCCTGATGTACCTGTACCCCCTTTGCCCCGATGATGTGTCCTAAATAGAGGATATCTTTCATTCCAAACTCACATTTGGACTCCTTAGCATACAGTGATTGTTCCTCCATGATTCACAAAATTTGATCCACATGCCTGAGATGCTCCTCCCACGTCTTGCTGTAGATAAGCAAGTCATCAAAAAATACCAACAGGTACTTCCTCAGCTACTTGTTGAACACGTGGCTCATACATCATTGGAATGTAGCAGGGGCATTGGTTAAACCAATGGGCATCACCAAAAACTCATAATGGCTGTAGTGACATCTAAAATCCGTTTTTGAGATGTCTTCCTCCCTCATCTTGATCTGATGATAACCAAAGCAAAGATTGATCTTCGTGAAGTAGATGGCCCCATGCAGTTCGTCCAACAGTTCATCAATCCTGGGTATCAGGTACCTATTTTTTATGGTCTTTTTGTTCAAAGCCATGAAGTCAATGCACATTCTCATAGTCCCATCTTTTTTCTTCACCAGCACTACTAAAGAAGCAAAAGGGCTGCTGCTGGGTCTGATGTGCTCCATGTCCAAAAGTTCCTTGATGGCCTTCTCTATCTCATCTTTGTACTTATTGGGGTGTCTGTATGGTGTGGTGATAACTGGTTTGGCCCCTTCCTCTAGCTCAATAATGTGCTCAAACCCTCTATCTGGTGGTACCCCTAGAGGAATAGGCCCAAACACCTTGTGGTGCCTGTCAAGGATTTCTTTGATCTCTGGAGTGTGGTGAACCTTGCCCCGTTCATCCAAACGTGTCACAATTCTGCATTCTGCTGCGTATACTATCTCATCCCTCTAGAAGATGGCCTCCATCCTCTTGGTCGTGACTACCTTTGCCCCTTAGCACTACCTTTCGTCCACCTTCCTCTATGAATGACATTTCCATTGTTTTGTAGTTGGTGGTGATAGGCCCCAGTGTGTTGAGCCACTGAACCCCTAGGATGATGTTGGTGTCCAGAAGGTCCATGACATAGATGTCCTGTATCATCTTGTGCCTACCCAAGGTAAGTTTCATGCCCGGAATATATTTGTCATAGGGCATAGTGCTTCCTCCTGCAACCTCCACTTTGAATCCTTCAAATTCTACTGTGGGTATGTGCCTCCTCTTAAATAATGATGCATCAATGAAGTTGTGGGAAGCTCCTCCATCAATCAAGACCGAAACTCTTTGACCCTGCAAGACCCCCCTTATTCGGAAGGTGTTATACTTGGGTACCCCACTGATAGATGCCAAGGTGGCCATACTATCCTGTCCCATGATCTGCTCCTCCTCTACTACCTCAGTGGTTTCTACCTCCATGTTCTGTATCTGGCCAATCTCATCTTCCTCTTTGTTGTCTGAAGTGACCTCAATGTAGTGCACCTGACCACATCCCATGCACTTGTGTGATGGGTTCCATGGTTCCTTACATGTGAAGCAGAGTTGCTTCCTCCTCATTTCTCTCCTACTGTTGTCATCTATTCTGCCACGGCCTTTGTCAAAACCCTTAGGGTCACGTCCCCCATGGTTTATTGGAGACCTTTGATCTCTTCCACCATTGTTGAGAGGTGGTCTGGGTATGAATTTAGGTTTAGCGTCTGGACCCAAATCCCTCATCTTCCAAATGGCCTCTTGTAGGCTGGTAGGCTTGAAGGCCTTTACCCAACCCTTCATAGGTTCCATCAACCCTTCTGTGAAAATCATCATGAGCCTGGTCAGGGACATATCTTGCACCATCACTACCAACCTATGAAATTCATCATTGTATGATTCAGCCATACCTGTTTGTTTGAGTTGGGTGAGCTCCCTGAAATGTAACTCAGGATCTCCTTGATCAAATCTATCAATGAGCCTTTGAGTGAATTCTGTATAGGACACAATCTAATTGTGGTCGAGTGTGGTGAGTCTGTGATACCACTAGTCATGAACCTTGCCATCCAAGTACATAGTGGAAAACTTCATGGCCTCCATCTCCCTCATGGGGTTGGGTTGTAAGTATCCATCTTTTGTACCCAAGACTGTGCTATCATCTTGGCCGTACCATCAAAGTATGGAATTTCTATCTTCCCTTCTCTACATTCAAACTCAAAACTACCCCTATGGTTTGTCCTAGGTTGATTTCTGAACCTGAGTTGGCAATACTGATCTAGGGACATCTGTCTTTGGATCTTTATATCCAAACTGTAGTATTCTTTGGTACTCCTTGCCATTTGCTCCACAAATTCTTCTACCTGTTCCTATTGCCCTTGCTCATCTGTGAACGTGGGCATGTAGGGTCTAGGGTTAGCTCTACTACCTGAATGTCGACCAAGCTGATCATCTGTGAACGTAGGTATGTATCGTCTCTGATTGACCCTGCTACCCATATGACCCTGTCCCGTGTCTCCGTCCAGACTTCCTTCGGATCTAACTACTTTCTCCGGATTGTATCTGGTCTCCCCATGGATTTCCCCGGATCCACCAGCCTCCTTATTCCCATACATATCAGGGTTCTTCCCTTGATGGTTCACTTGCATCAGAAGTTCATTTATCTTGGATTGATTCTTATTCATTATCTGCAGGTTCTCGTCAACCCTCTTCAAAGTTTCAGAGAGTTCGTTCTATCCACTTCTGCTGGTTTCATGGTACTCGCCCAAGTGTTGGACCAATGTGCTTTCTGTGCAGTTGACGGATTGCTGGAACTTATCAAACTCAGCTGCTATGAGAGCCAAGACTAAAGGCTCATGGTCATCCCCTCACCCTTCCATTTCGGCCTCTGTTTCACTGCTCGATTTCTTCTTTCGACCCATAAAAATACTACTGTACCTCTGCATGCGCCAATCCCTCCATAGGTTTGGAGGATCGAAGCTCTGATACCACTGTAATGATCCCAAGCCAAATTCTGGCTTGGAATCACTAACTACCACTGGTTTTTGAACGTGCTGGTGTTTATTAAGATATTAAGTGCATACAAGATTCATTCAATACATGAAGATCATCATACATTCAAGATATAGAAGCACAAGCAAAGATCTGACCCTTTTATTATAAGCAATGTAGGATCAATACAATAGATGGTTGATCTAGCATAAACCTTAGACGGCCATACAAACAATAGATATGAACTGCTACAAAACGATCCCATCAATACAATGAAGCCTCTAAAGGCTGAATAAGTAATGAATACCAGTATCAAGCAGATCTGAATGTTGAACCCTTCAACCAGAGAGTGCCATGCTCCAAGTGGAGACAGAAGCCCTCAATAATTCGGCCCTGATGGAAGAATGCTCCAAACGAGCCCAAACCCGGTCAAGTGATAGATCAGGGCAGTGGGATCCTCCTCCTGAAGTTTCAAGCCCAACATACAAGGCAAACCTCTCCAAGTGCGAAATATTCTAAGAGAGTTGTGCCCTCCTGAATAGCTAAATCAAACCTTCCTCAATGGTATGGTGCACCCTTGCTAGAAATTCCCCAATAATACGGTCCTGCTGTTTGTTGGGGCTCTAGAACGAGATATGTTGAGAATAGAATGGTGTGGAGGAATATTTCATCCTCAAGACCAAGCTGTGGAACAAGGTGAGTGGATATTTCACCACTGAATTTCTCACAAGGGTTTGTACAACAAACCCCCAAATTGAATGCTCAAGAGCACTAACAAGAAATATACCAAAAATCAAGATGATTGATAGGTGCGCCCCAACCTCTTACTTATACTTTTTCCTTATGATTCTCTGTTGAGTTAGGTTACTCCCATGGTTAATTTCTATTCTTCTATTGAGTTATCTTTTACTCCCTTTATCCTTTTTCTTTCTCAAGTCAACTTAAAAATATAACTTTAGTCTAGTTGACCTTCCCCCTCAGTGTGAGACTATGACCTAGTGGGGGTGCCCATGCCACTGAGTCTCCTCATCACCTCTCTAAGAGGTGGGGAACATTACATAAATGTTGGTACAAGGTCCCCGAAGTCTAAAGTAAGTTTACATGTCAGCATCTCAAAGTTTCAGGTCAGCTACATAGGTATTTCTATGGTTGTACACTTGTTTTGATGGTTACATTTTGTCATGATATGGTGTATGGTTGAGGCATTCTTAGTATGGTTGGTTTAGTGTTTGGATATCGTATATCTTGGTTGCTTAGATGAGTGAGGAGCACTCTTGTATCTAGTTCAACATATGACATTTTTCTTATGGTTCATTTCTTTGAGTTGATTATACATGGTTGGGGAATATTCATGTTGAATGGTGGCATATGCATGAGGGACATGAATTTTTTATTTGAGATACTTCATTGATGATATGATACATATCTTCATATGTTTGATGTCATGATATATGGTACAAATGATTGATGCTCTAGTTCATGATTAACTATTCCTTATTGATGTATATTTGTTTCATGATTCATGCATGAGATAGTATGTATGTTGGTATGCATTTGATGCATGGTATGGTACATGTGTCAGTTGATTGATGAGGAGATACAGGTTGATGAGACAATGATAGTGACAAAGATAGTGGTAGAGACACAATGTTAGTGACAATGGAAAAGTTTGTGATTGTGACAATTGGTCTACACTTATATTTCAGGGTGGAAGGATGGGCCAAGGATAAGTGATTGTAGCCACCTTTCGGTTGCAAACGAAGAACTGAAGGAGTTGCATCCTCCTTCTGGTTGGAGCCAGAAAATTCATGGAGTTGTAGCTTCCTTCATGTTGCATCCTTAGAATAGGGGGTTGGATCCTCCTTCTAGTTTTAGCTAGAAAATCAAGAAGTTGGTGCTTCCAATGAATGTGTTCTTTTGATATATAAGAAAATCATTCCATGGTTTTCTCCCATTTTGGTTTCCACCTAAATTCTAGTGTATTGTGTATCTATTGTGATGTGATGTTGTTTATAAGTATATTTCTGATGATATATTGAATTCTAACAATAAACTATTGAATATTGTTGAAGAATATATTGTGGTTAAAAGTACTAAAAATTACTTACCATTGATTAACCCCCCATCTCAGCAATCCAACAAATAGTTGTAGAATCAGAAGGCAAGCTAAAGATGGATAGTAATATAATCAGGTGTTTAAATAGAATATCCAATGAGGAGATTAGATAACTAAATATAAATGATAGAACCGACATCATCATGGATGCCAAAAAGGTCATGGAAAATAAGAGACTCGTGCAGAACGCAAAGAATAAGCCCCATGAAATGATTGGAGAGATTGCCTCATTCAAGAAACTATTTACTGAGGTGATCAACCATGGATTTCCTACCTTTGGGGATGGTAATGGCGACCTTTATTCATAGAAAAATTGTGAGAATATCCTCGATGATAGGGCAAATGATGATAATAGATTTGGAAACATTGAAGAACCTCTTAAATGGAAGGATGTGATGGATATGTTGGCTGGTGATTTTGCATTGTTTTACACCTTGAAAATGATTTTTAAGAATCTCCCTCAGCCATCATATGAGAGTATACTAATCTGGATGAGGTGAAAAGGAACCTCAATCAATAATAATAGCCAATGGGAAAGCTATGGACACATATGTGTCAATATAAAAAGGTACCAATTCCAAGACAAAGAAAAACAAGTTGCACATGTCCAACCTCAACATGACCAATTTTGTCACTAATTTTTACTAGTAAAATTTTTTTTTATTAAATAAAAACCTTTCAAGAAACAGGAAGTGGTTTCAAGAAAAAATAAGCAATAAGTGGTTTCAAGGATTTGTTTTCACATATAAGGGTTGTTGGAAACTTGGTTTTCATTGATGTCAACCATAGAAGAAGTTCTGAAGCAGGTCTAGAAGCCTCTATAAGTGATGGGTTTATTTGAAGAAGTCTCTGAAGTAGTCCCCTTATGGGGTATCTCTAAGCATGGCCCTCACAGGAAGATACTTGAAGAATCCTACAAGAATCCTGAGTTGTTAAGAAAAGAAGTTAGAATGTATGGTAAAGAAGCCTTGAAAATATTGTTAGGAATCCCCAAAGGTTTGTTCATGAAGCCCACAATTGATTGAAGAAATATAGTATGAAGGGAATCGAAAATACATGCAAATACTCTATGGATTTATAGTCCTCGTCAATCTGTTTCAAACGGTAGGTGGAACTCCATGTGGTTCATCATGGTTGAGAATATATTCCTTCTTGAAGATGATCATGTAAGGTATGGTCAAGAAACCCTAAAGAAGCCACAAGAAAGTGTGGTAAAAAAACCCCAGAAGTAAAGGAATGAAGTCCCCAAAGTCATCCATAATTACAAAATTAACTAAATATGAAATTAAGTGTACAAGAACAAGTCAGACCTACAAGAGAAATTAAAATTAAAATAAAATTTTCCCCTAAAAAGTGTTGCAAACAAGAAGTTATAGGTCAACCCTAAAGTTAAGTAAAGGAAGCACTTGTAAGGGTAAAAATACACATTAATAACCTCTCATTTTCATCATTCAATCTTGGGATATCTTAGCACAATATTGGCATCTAATTTCAGAGGGAATATGAAGTGAAGAAGGATGAAAATCCAAGGGAAGATGAAGTCTTGTGATGATGTCTTCTAAGGTATGTTATTTAAAGGTCATCTTGGAATTTTAACTATAATTTTTTTTCTAGAATGATTGAGATAATGAAACATGGAGGATTTTGAGAATATATATCAAGGTACATGTGGTACTAATTTCATCATTTTGTTCATTTTACATTTGGAGATACACTCTTTGGAAGATATGTTTTTTTACTAGTCCTATAACTAGTCTCAAACAGGTGTTATGTGTAAAAATATAATAAGTTATTCATAGAGGTTACAACTTATGTGAGAACAATTGCATTGGAAATATTACAGTCCATGAAAATTGTTTTGTGAGTTTCAAAATCAGATATCAAATATTGAGCTCGTGGCATGTTGTACAAGTTCACTCTCTAGAATAGGACAAAATTCAGGAAGGTTTTCCATTTTCCTTATATATCTTTTTCAGTGATGAATCAAGGAGAAAAAATTGGAGGAATTTCATAGAAGATATAAAATAATATTGGGTACAATTTTTATATCTTTATGCATTACATATATTTATTTATACTTGTTGGAATTTATGGTTTGTGACTTATCCAGAAACTAGTCCCAAACATGTGTTCAAAATAAATTTAAGAAATGTTGCTAGGGTTTATATGTGGACCCAAGTGGACCTAGGATTTGTAAGTGGACATAATTTCTAAGTGGACCCATTTTTATGATGATGATGTTTCAATGATAGTGATAGAACTTATCTTCAGTGATATTAGCGGCTTGATGTCATCATTTAGTGCATATTTGTGTGAAGGATTTGGAGTGGATTAGTTGAGGAACTAGAGTGGATATTGGACCAGATCATATTGTGAGAATAACTTTGAAGAAAGGGGGGAAATGTGGTGTGAGGCACAACATTGAGGTCTCCTTCAAGTATGTACATGAGAAACAAGGGCGGTAGGAGATCGAGGTATTCTTCAAGTTGGTGCCTAAGAAATAAGGTTGGTTAGGTGGTGCATGGGAAGATAGGTGTATTTATATAACAGTTTGATGTTGGTAGAGGATTTTCATATTCCTTTAAGTTGGTTCTCATAAAACTATCGAGTTGGTGCCTCCTTCTAGTTGGTGTTGGTAAATCAAGGAGTTGGAGCTTTCTTAAAGTTGGTTCTTGTAAATTAGGGAGTTGGTGCCTCCCTCCAGTTGGTGCTAGTAAGTATTGGAAGTTGGTGCTTCCTATGAATGTAATATTCAAGATATATATATTAAAATAATTATGGGGTTTTCTCCCATTTGGGTTTCCATGTAAAAATATCTTGTGTACTATTTTTGATGTTATGCATTGTTGAATGGCATTGTTGATAAGTTAATGTTTACATGTTGTGATTAAAAATGGTAAAAAGTTATCAATGCTAATTCACCCCCCCTCTCAGTACTGGTGAATATTCCAAAAATTGGTATCAGAGTAGATTCCTTCAGTAACAGTCTAACCACTCGAAGGTAGATCATGGATTGTACTGAAAATGGAATGTCATTATTTGATGGTCAGAACTATTCTTTCTAGAGAAGAAGGACACAAGTACTTTTACAAGCACAGGGGTTTAACATTTGGAACTCAATTATTTCAAGACACATCGCTCCAAATAAAAATCCAAAGACTACATCTAAGAAAGAATTAAAAAGGAATGAAAAAATGACAATGGATTCCATTGTGAATGGATTATCTGATTCAGTAAAATTCAAAGTGGGACAATGCTCATCATCCAAAGAGATTTGGTATAAACTACATAATATCTACTCTATAGGATATCTTCTTGTAATCATAGAGCCAGATCATGTTAATCAAGACACAAAAGATGTTGAGATTGAAGGAGAAGAAGGAGTGCTCTTCATGGAAATGAAAAATTAGAAATGAACCCTTGAAAATGACAAATAATATTATGAATAAGGAGAAGTGGATGCAGAACAAATCAGTGATTTAAGTGATCTAAAAGGGGAAAGGAAGAAAAAAAATTCCCTTAAGGAAGAATTTCTCAAGATAAAGGAGAATTCTCAAAACCCTAACAAAAATTATGAAGAAGTCCAATAGATTATCATAAATCTAAAGGTTCAACTGGAAGAAGACGGAGAGATTGAAGAAACACTAAAAAATTAGTTGGAACAAAAGAAAAAAATAAATGAGTGTTTGGAAGCTGAAATAGTATTAGAGATAAAAGAACTTGAAAAGGCAAAAGAAGAAGTTGCTCACTTAAAAATCAAGGTTAAGGAAGCAAAGAATAGAAAAGATATTTTGACAATTCATATTAAGGAAATATCTGAGGACTTAAAAAAAGATTAAAGAATAATTTAGTCAACAAGAAATAATATTTGAAGAAGAAATCATCTCCTTGAAAACCCAACTTGAATAAAAAAAGAGAACAAAAGAAGCAATCAAGATATAGATGATGAAGAAAGAAGAATATAATGAGAAGTTTGAAGAAGGAGTCATCTCATTGAGGGTTGAATTTGATAAGCTCAACAAGAACTTGAATAGCTCTCAAGTACTAGAAGACATTATTAGCTATCAAAGGTCACCATTCAATAAAGCAGGCTTTGGATGCATCGTTGAGGCCTCATGCAAAGAAGAGGCAAATGCCAATCGTAACAAGAGCATTGAAGAGAGAGGAAGCTCCACACCTCTAGTAAATAAAGTTGAAGATAAGTGTTCCAGGTTTCTGGAAAAGAAGAATGAAGAGAAGGCTAAGAATTATACAAACATTCTCAAAGGAATGGATCATGATCATCAAGAGTAAAAGAAAAATGAATGCATAAGAGGTGTATATCCAAGAAGATTTTCTACCTCTAGGAATCAAATAATATTTAATCATTGTGAAGGAAACAATAGAAGATAATATTTTTATCATATAAGGCATGGATTCAAAATGAATGCATCACAAAGAGGATCACTTGCTTCCAGGTATCAAAGTTTATTTCTTGTTTATTGTTTTACTTGTAATAACATTGGACATAAAGTTGTATATTTCAAAGCATATGGAATAAATGCTCAAAAAACAGATGTTTATGTGGCCTCCTGTAGTATTGAATGTTACAAATTCCACAACTATGGACACATAGATCGTGATTGTAGAATCATGATCGAGTCTTAATTGAGGGAAAACACTGATATTAGATACAAGAAGTTTTGGAGAAGAAATAAAAAGAAAAAAGAACAGGTGAATGAAGAAATCCCAGAGATCATACTCATAGGAATTATGGAGATGTGAAATCATGATGAATCTACAAGAAAAAAAGGAATATGTCAAGATTCAAAAGCATGATCCTGCATTAGAGCAGGTTTATATATTTTTCTAAGCAATCTATCTTGGAGACTCCTAGTAATGTGGATATTGAATAGGGGGAGTCTAAGTAGAAACTATTACAGATTAGAGAACTATATTTCAGGAAGTCTGAAGTGTTTTCATATTTTGGGAAGGTAGATTATGAATGGTTTGATGGAAGAGGTGCATAATGTCTCATGATAGATTGGTTGATTAAGGAGCATTTTTCAGAATACATGTCCATGCAGGTATGAAGCGGTCAGCTAGAAGTTACTAGGAATATCATTGGCACACTTTTGAGTTAGAGATTCATGATTGTATATAATATTCCAGGAATCTATTCAAGTAGGTATATATTCATTACATATTCGACAATGTGTACGTTTTATAGAATTGTAGAGTTTGTTTGGAGATAGAGAAGACTAGTGGACATATTTTATTCATCTTGAGAAGTAGGAATATGTGGTGACTAGTTGCAATAGATTTGGAGAAGTATTCATAATAGTAAAGTGGCATATTAGTCAACATTGTGTACAGTTGAGTAATAGAGTCAAGGATGGTTTTTTGACCCTTGGACATAGATGAATTCATGAGATATTTGGCAGTTCTAGAATAGAATACTTGACATGGATCAAAGAAGATACATGACAATGGATGAAATCATGATCTCAAAAGGAATTGTAAAAAGACTTTTTTTCACTATGTTAAGAGGAATGTTCAATAAAGTATATGAATTAGAAAAGAATCATATTGATAGGTTGAACCAGCTAGTCATAGGAAGGAAAACCATGAGAGGCATAAGAAGACAAGGTGAGAGAAACTACCCAAAGGAGATTGTTGAATGGTGTTTTCATTGATGTCAAAGTCAGTCATTGGTGATTACTTCATTGATGTAAAAGTAGTGAAGAATAAAAGACATGAATAAAAAATCATCCTTCGAATAAAGGTAGAAGAGACATTCAATCACTTGAATCTCAGTTAATACATGACAAGCCATGAAGACTTGAAGTCAAGTGATGAAGGAACCTTGACATGAGAAATTTTAATATATGTAAATGGATTACAATAATAGGAAGTGCCAATGTAAAAGAAGCCCTAGAAGAGAGGAAAGGAAGCATATACAAGAATCCACACAATGTTCCATACAACATTTTGCAAAGAAGATAAGGGGGTAAAAATCGTCAAGGGGAGTTACCCTTTTCCATTGATATAAAAGGGGGAGAGAAAGATCAAAATCATGAATACAAGAGGATTTTGAGTGTTTCCATCAATGCCAAAGGGGTATATTGTTGGAAACATTTTTCTCATTGATGTCAACCCTAGAAGATTCCCTGAAGTAGGTCCAAAATCCCCTAGACATGATGGTTTTATTTGAATAAATCTCCAAAGTGGTCTCCTTATGGTGTATCTCTAAGAATGGCACTCATGGGAATATTCTTTGAAGTCTTCTTCAAATAAAACCATCACTTCTAGGGGCTTCTAGACCTGCTTCAAGGCTTCTTCTAGGGTTGACATCAATGGCAAGCAAATTTCCAACAATCTCCCCCTTTGGCATCGATGGAAACACTCATACTCCCCTTGTGACCATTAATTCCCCTGTCTTCATGCTTTTGATCTTTCTCTCCCCCTAGAAGGGAAAATATAAAGGATTCATAAGGTGTCTTGTAAAAGGTATCAACATGTAGAGAGGAAAATAGTATATTTTTCTTAAAGTTCAAAGATCAACCCAACTGCATGCATATGACATATTATGAAAAGGAAATCATTAGGACCATAGGGATTCAATGGATTTTCATTGTATTAGTATGTAAACTCCATCTATTTTTTCTCATTTTAATACATTCTTGAGAAACCATACCCTCCATTATGAAAATGTATTATGAAATTTCATTAATAAAATATTCAAGAAGAAAATTAGCACCATACACGTTGTAAATCTGTGTGATATTTATGTGAATGAAATTGATTTAATGTGTATGACCAATTTCCTTCTATTTTCATTTTATGCAGTCGAATGTGTGCAGAAATTTGTTGATATCTTTCAAATTTTTTAGATGTTAAGTTGTTTCAAGCATATGCCTACATAAACCTATTGACAGGTCTGAATGTCCTGTGAAGAAGATAAGGGAAAATGATCGATGGAAGGTATAAATTAGACCTACTCTCATTTGGTGTAGAATTTTCTGCAAGTATATGGGCCTCCCCACCTCTCATAATTAAAAGACGGAAAAGGGGAAAGACAACAAACTCCCCCACAAAGAGTTCAAATTAATCATAAGGATAATACAACTAAAGGAAACTAATCTAATATAACTAATTCTAACCTATCCCAAGAGAAAAAATAGTAGAATGGGTAAAACGAAAGATAACTCTAACAAAGACAGAAATTGTTCAAGTATTCTAATGATAAATGAAAACAACAATGCTACATATACATAGAAAAATAGTTGTACCATACATCCATAACATCATTTATGTACCCACAAGGAAACACGTGACAACATAAGAAAATAGAACATAATGCATAAATAGTTCATACAACATAATCATATATACTCAACTAGAATATAATGCATAAAGAATAGTCTCCAATACATCTATCAACATCACAAATTTCTAAAATTCCTCACACTATTATTACTCATAATTAATAGTACCATATTTTTTTATAAAGGGAAAAATTCATCCATCTGTCCTACGATTTATTTTTTATAATACAAGAGAGAGACTCTTTAGTTCTCACGACTCATGATTTCCCTTTCCTTCTGTTTCTTATCTAAAATTTTGAATTTTTATTGCATTTCAAAAATGGACACGTGAGAATTACAAAGAGGAGATGAACAAACTCATGAGTGATCATTTTCTCCCTAAGGAAGTTTACAAATGATATTCTTTAAAAAACAATCATTGTCTTTGTCCATTAGAATTATCTTATGCCCCTCAAAATTATATGGGAATTTATGGATTCTGCCTATTGATTAAGATCTTTATGGATACTTCTCCTTTGTCTCAGATTTCCATTGAGCTATTTCTGGCTCAATTTTGTTTCTCGTGGCCTGAGATATGGATTCTTGAAGTCTACATAGCGAGTTCTTCAATCAGATTCGGCTTCCATATGTGTTTTTAATTTTTAGACCATTTCTACTAAACACCTATAAATTCTTTTGGTTTCATCATCTTATTCTCCTTTCCATATTTCCATCGAGCCATCTTGGGCCTGATTTTGTTACTCATAGCTCTGGATATGATTGTTTGAAGTTGGTATGGCCATTTATCCCCCCAAATTCGTGGTCTACTATTTTCTACACTTTATGATGTCTTTTATCACTCATTTGCCCTGAATACCTCCACTAATACATTCCTCTATATGATACCTTTCCAACAAGGTATCACAAGCCTCATTCCAACACTTGTAGCAAAAGTTATGCATGTTTAAAAATCATCAATCAACAACCACTGATCAAGCATGTGGCTTAATATGGATGGTTGATTTTGGAACCTGGAAAAAGAGATATCCCACCTACATAAGAGATCAACACTTAGTGATTACATAGTTGAACCCCTATGGATAGTTTGATTAAGAGCCCAAATGGCATGGGACCCACGACTTGTAGCATAATTTTCACTAATTTTCTTTTTTAAGATTAGGAAAATAATTAAAAATAAAATAATATAAAATAAAATAAAAATAAAATTAGAAAAATATTTACAATTATTTACAAAATTTAAAATAAATAAAAATAAAAATTACCATTAATGTAAAAATAAAAATACTAAAATTACCCTACCCCCTATTGGATTTGAACCTATGACCTGTGAGGAAGAAACACACCTTTTTAACCATTAGTCCCATTTAGATTTGTTATTCACTTAACCTATGAAAAAATGATTATCCGAAAACCAAAAAATGAAATTAATAAAAAAATAAAAATATATTAGATAAAACAAATAATTACAAAGTGAAATAAAACAAAAATAAAATAAAAAGTAAATACAAAATAAAAAACTAATATATATATATATATATATATATATATATATATATATATATATATATATATAACAATGTCCACATCGCCACCCCCTGCCTCGCACCACATTGGACATAGTCCACATATACACATTTCCCAAGTCCCTTGTCATCGTTAGGATTTTATGCACACCCCAGCTCATATCTCACTCCAAACTCTCGATGACGATCACTTATCGCTGAAAATCTCATTTCCATTTCGCCAACTAGTGCACGACCCTTTTTTTTTTTAAATAATATTAAATAATATGAAAAAAAGGATGCATATTTTCAACATTAATATTAAAATATTTTTCAATGAAAATACATTAAGGCACGATTTGTTGGCCGTTGGGGTAGGTGATATATGAGTGTGGTAAAATTGAGTAAATCATCGATGGTAACTCCCCCCGAAGTTGAGACTCCTGACGATCATGATTTCTGGCAATCACTTCAATCAAGTCTCATTCCCCGATCTGTTTCACGAGGGGAAAAAAAGCCAATAAGATTAGCAAATGAGAAAAACAAATAAATTTGAGTTTCTGAGAGCCAATGGAGGAACCAGAGCCGAGGTGTGTTTTTGTTCTTTACTGGAGCGAGGACCGAAATGTTTGATTTTGCAACACGTGCAGTTCCTTTTATCCTGGCGGAACTCAATCTTACTGCCTTCTGATAGGCCCATCCCTTTTCCGCTGGATGCTCTAGCGGGATTTTTTGAATCGGGTTTACACCTACGTTTTTGGCGCCACTACAGTCAGAAACCAGGATTCGACGCACAACTTTTGACCCTATTTGGGTTTGACAGTTTGTCTTATTGCTCTTTTTATGAGGTTTATCTCTTGGATTTATATCTCTGGTTTGGTTTTTGCTAGTTTATAGTGCCGGACTATGACACCGCTTCTCTTTTCCTTTTTTCTCTCTGGGTAGGCTTCATTTTGTCTTTTTGTTTGGTCTGTGGAACCGCACTTACTTTCCCTTCTTTTGGACTGTCGGCCACTACATTGCTCGCGTCCTTTTTAGACTGTCGGCCACTGTTGTGCCCGGGTCTTGTTTCTCTGTCTTCGCCTGCTCTCTGTCAGTTTTATCCCTCCATCCTCTTGCACAGTTTTGGAGTTGGGGTCAGGTGTGGTCCCCGAGTGGTCACACATGGACCACCTGTCCAGTTTCCCGGAGCATCCAGCGAATGATCCCTACTGGAATCAGGAAGGACTTTTCAAAAAAATTGATTCTTTAGTCCTTTGTGCTCCGAAGCTTCCCTCCACTACTTTTCCAAATAGATCCTCTACCCCTAATGACTTTCCAGGGGGTCCTTTCTTTCCGTCCTTGCCAGTTGTGCCTCCCCCGAGCATCCCCCCTGTTACATACCTTCCCTCCTTTGTTTCCCTTCCCCCACACCTCGGTCCTAGTGATACTTCCCTTCCAGAGTCTTCCAAATCTCAGCCAGCCTCCTGTCATCCGGCCTCTTCTGGTCGAAAGGTGTGGAAAGAAAATAAAAGATCCAGAAGATTAGTGCTCGGAGACGGTGTAGGCCTAGAAAGTCTTTGCAAGATGTCTCTCTGTTCGTTGGTTGGTCGTGTATCATATAAATCATTAAGTGCCCCTCCCCTGCAAGACTGGATAAAGCATAACTGGTTGTCGATTCTAGGTTACTGTCCAGAGGTCCATTTTTAAAAAAAGGGTATGCTCTGCTTCACTTGCAGTTCTCCTGATGACGCCTCGCTGCTCTTAACTTCCTTCTGGATCTATGGAGGTAGCAGTCTGATGCTCAAACGATGGAAAATGGCGTTCAACCCGGAGTCAGACTTCTTTCAGCACAGACATTTGTGGGTGTTGCTCCCGGATCTCCCATTACACTTATGGAATGAAGAGGCTTTAAGATCCATAGGCAACTGCTTGGGTAAGTGCATTTCTCTTGACTCTTCTTCTCTCCAGGGCTCCTCGAGGACGATGGCAAGGATACTGGTAGAGTTGGACTTATCAGTGGGGCTACCAGAAAATCTTGAAATAGATTGGCGAGGGAGGAAGATTCTGCAGAACCTGGATTACCTCGGTATCTCATTCAGATGCAACCGTTGCCGTGAGACAGGCCACCTCCGACGCTCGTGCCCTGGAATGTCCAAGTCCGTTTCCTCTGATGAAGAAGGAGACCTTATATTAAACCCTCCTGCCTATCAATCTGTTGATCCATCTCTTGTCTTCTTGGATGTCCACTCAGAGCCTTCCTCTCAGTCTCTTCCTGAATTGGCAGATTCACTGACGACCAAGCTTTCCCTTATGTGCCCTGCGCTCTTTAATTCTCTCACGGATTCAGAAAAAGTTTTTGTTAATAATCTTGCCTGGTCATCTTCCTCCAAGTCCAACCCTACGCTAACCACTTCGCTCCCTTCGTCCTTCCCTCGGGATCCCCCTCCTGACTGTTGTCCTTCCCCCTCCTTGATAGGCTCCCCTTCCCCCCCATCGACCTTTCTCCACTCCCCGGTTCCAATCCCGCAGGTAAGCTCACTACCAGTGACCGAAGACCCGAAGGATATTTCTACTCTACTATCAGGCTACAACCAGCCGGTTGAGGAGGAGGCTTCCCTTTTGGCAGAGCTGAGCAACTCCACTGCTGCTCCTTTTCTTCCGGATAAAGACTCACAGTTACCTGTTTATTGCGGTAAAGAGATCATTGTGGATTCCACTGATGTGGCTTCATCTTCGTCATCCAAGTCTCATCCCCACAACAAATCTTTGGCTTGGTCCCGAGGTATTGGAGTCGAGCTCTCCCCTCTCCAAACGAGGAGCGCTAGAAAAAAGAAGGATGGCTCTGTCACTCTTCCTGCTGACCCGGGAGTCCCAACACAAGATGGAAAGGCCCTTAGAGCATTGAAGGTCATTGCTCGTACCAAGTAATGATAGTGCTCTCTTTGAATATTAGAGGGATCAGAGGCACTCTCAAGGCTGCCTCTTTCCGCAGACTGCTTGAGCTCTCCAAGCCTGATGTTATTTTTTTACAGGAAACCCTTGCAGCTGAACAATCTTCCAGAGATTTTTTGCATCTTTTTCGCCCGCTTTGGTTCTCAGCGGCTTTAAATTCCATTGGCAACTCAGGTGGCTTGCTGGTATCCTGGGATCCAGCTCTCTTCGATCTGAAGCCCTTCTTGACCTGTGGGGGTATTTTGTGCATAGGCAGTTGTTTTTCCACAAATCAGGATTTGGCGCTTCTTAATGTCTATGGTCCTTGCCAGGAAAAAACTTCTTTTTGGACTCGCCTTGCAAAAAGTGGTATTCTCTCCCTTCCTCGCCTCATCCTGGGAGGGGACCTAAACCTCACTCTTTCCTCTGATGAGCATTGGGGAGCGGCTTCACTGTCTGGCTCGGGCTCTAACCTGTTCAGAGACCTCTTTCAGTCTTTGAATCTTATTGATATCTTGCCGGCTAGACTTGTTCCCACCTGGCATAATGGAAGAAGGGGCCCGGAGGCCATAGCTAGATGGCTCGATCGATTCTTAATCTCCGAGAGCTTCTTCTCTTCCACCGTTTTCCCTACCTCTTGGTTCGAGCTCCCCTTCATCTCAGATCATGCGCCCATCCTTCTCAATCTGAATCTTCCCCTCAAGCTCAAGCCCTTCCCTTTCAAGTATAACCACCAATGGACCGATTCAATTGATTACTCAGCCTTGGTTCATTCAGTCTGGACCGACCCACGTTTTCTGAGCGAATCCTATCCTCAACGGAGAATTGTACTGAAACTGAAAGCTCTAAAAGAGCATGCCAAGGCTTGGTATAAATACAAGAAGGCTTCGGAGGATTCAGCGCTGATTAGATTGGAGGATGAGATTACCCATCTCATCGTAAAGTCTTCTTCTGCGGCTCTTTCTTTAGTGGAAGCGAATTTATTAACCGAGTTGGAGAGCTCCCGAGCGGTGTTATTACGGAATGATGAAAAGTGTTGGAGGCTCAGGAGCCGTGCGACCTAGCTCAAGTGGGGTGACTCTAATTCCAAGTTTTTCCATAGAGTCGCTAGCCATAACAGGAACAAGAAACTAATTTGGTCTATTGACAGCAAAACCAATGGGACATGCCGTGGGCAAGAGGCTATCAAAAAGGAAGCGGTCGTTTTTTTCGAGCACCTTTTTAAATCAGATGGTGGTCTCAGCCTACCGAACAAAATTACCACATCCAGCCTCTTCCCTACATTGGTTACACAGTCTGTAGCAGCCGATTTGTTCAGTCCGGTCACTTTGCAAGAACTAAAGAATATCCTACTTATTTTCAAGAAGGAGAGGAGTCCAGGTCCAGATGGCTGGACGGCTGAATTTTTCTCTCACTTTTTTTATCTTGTTGGCCCTGATCTTCTACAGATGGTGGAGGATAATCGAAAAAAAGGTAAAATCTCCAGAAATCTTAATTCTACCTTCCCGGTCTTAATTCCAAAAGAAAATTATTTTTCTTCCTTCAACGATTATAGACCGATATCCCTTTGTAATCTAGTCTACAAGCTTATTTCTAAAGTTATCTCCAATCGAATTAAGCCAATTTTGGAAACAAATCTCTCTGTTGAACAGCTTGGGTTTCTAAATGGAAGACGGATTCAAGATGAAATAGGTGTTGCCCATGAGTGCATCCACAACATCTACCAAAAAAAACAACAGGCGTTGGTCATGAAACTTGACCTCAAGAAGGCGTTTGAAAGCATAGATTGGGATTTTCTAATACTTGTCCTTCTCTCGGTTGGCTTTGGAGAGCAGTTCACAAACTGGATTATGGCCTGGGTCACAAGTGCAAATTTTGCAGTGTTGATTAATGGGGAGGCGTCTAGTTTTTTTGAAAGCGAAAGGGGGCTCCGCCGGGGATGTCCTCTTTCTCCATACCTTTTTATTCTGGTTATGGAAGCCCTTAGCCTCCTCCTCTCTAAAGGCTTCTCTGAACATCGATTCTCAGGTATCAAGGTTTCAACACACACTAGAATGGTGCACCTGATGTTTGTGGACGATATCCTTTTATTTTCCAAAGCAGATTTAGTGGAATGGCTTGCGCTCATGGACACCCTCCAATTCTTATGTTCAGCTTCGGGGTTGTCCATAAACTTTTCAAATTCTACTGCTCACTATCGGGGTTTATCAGAGGTCGATCTCTCCTTCTACAAAGTCTTCTTCCCTTTCTCTTATATTGACTTAACTTCTGGTTTCCGTTATCTTGGGTATCACATTAAACACTGTGCTTCCTCCCCAACTGACTGGAACTGGCTGGTTGCATCTTTTGAGAGGAAAATTGGGTTCTGGTGCAATAAATGGTTGTCCCTGGGGGGACGTCTAATCCTGGTCAAGTCTGTGCTTCAAAGCCTGGCTGTTTTTTGGATGCTTCTGGAACGGATTCCAGCTAGAATCATCTCCATGCTCCGCAGACTTTCTTTCAATTTTCTTTGGAATGACAGTGCAGGTAATCGTCGTTTCCATCTAAGCAACTGGCAGTCAATCTCAAAGCCCAAAAATATGGGGGGTTGGGGTCTAAAGAACCTTTCCATCTTCAACTCGGATTTATTGGCTTGTTCCTTTTGGAGAGCGGTCTCGATAGATAGCATTTGGCATAGAGTCATCAGGGCTAAATACCTTGGTGAACTATCCCTTCCTGCTTGGCTGTGTAAGACTCGTCTTGTACAGAAGTGGGCTTCTCCTTTCTGGAGGGGCTTGGTCTCTTCCTCGTAGGTGATCCTCCATTGGCTTCGTTGGAGGCCAGGTTCAGGCGAAGATATTAAAATTGGTCGTGATAAAATAGTGGGTTTAGAAGACCAATCGATCCTCTCCTTGCAGCTCAGATCTCATTTGCTTGCTTTAAACTATAGTACTCTGGCACATTTGAAACAGGAGTCTGGTGCCTTCCCTCTCCCGAATCGGTGGCTTCAGAGTAGTGACCTGTCTCTCAACGGCTCGATGGCCTCGGAGTGGGATTCAGTTATGACAACTCTTATGTGTGCTGGTCTTTCTCTTTCTACTGAGCGGGATTCTCTTTATTGGGTTGGGGGAGATGGATCCGTAAATATCAATGCTAGGAATGTCTACATGGCACTTCTGCCTGACTGTCACACAGAGGCTTTTCTGCAGTGGCTCCGAAGGTTGTGGACTCGACCTCTTCCTCTCAAGCTTAAACTTTTTATATGGCTCTGTGCAAATGAGAAAATCCTCACCTAGGAGGTCCTCTATATAAAAGGTTGGCAGGGTCCTGGTCTTTGTGTTCTTTGCAGAAGGGCCTCAGAGGATGTTCATCATCTATTGATTCACTGTAGTTTTGCACAAGACTTATGGAACCAAGTGTTGCTGCATTTTTCCCTTCCTCTCCTCTGGTCTGGTGCCTCTATAATCGATTGTCTCTCCACCTGGCTATCAAATCTTCCAGTGCCTTCTTCTCTGGCTATTATGGTGTGTTGGCAACTGTGGCTTGAAAGAAATAAGGTCCTCTTTGATGACTCCACCCCTTCTGTGCAGGCTGTCTTCTACAAAATTTTGGCTCTTTTGCACTGGCATCCGTCTTCCATCAAGACTCTTCCTCCCAAAGTGATGCTTTTAAATCTGCCTCTTGATCACACAGTAGCTTGTTTTGATGGTGCGGCCCTGTCTTTTGGCCTTTGTTGCAGTGCTGGAGGCACATTCAAATTTCATCCGTCAAGGACTACGAAGTGGTTCCTGAATTGTGGTGTGGGCTCCAATACAAAAGCGGAGCTGTTGGGCCTTTGGACTACTCTCACACTGGCCTTCTACTGGTCCTTAAACCACCTCTGCATTTTAGGAGACTCAAAAGTTATCCTAGACTGGTTTAATGGAAATTGTAAGCTCCATTCCATCCATGTGGAAGGCTAGAAGCACAAAACCCAACATCTAGCCACCCTTTTCTCTAATCTCTCTGTCAGTCATCTTCCCAGAGCTCACAATTCGAAGGTTGATGTTCTTTCCAAGCGTGATTTATCAGAAGTGGCTGACAGACTGCTTATCTTTCACTATGAGGGAGGCATGGAGAGTCGGATCTCTTCATTAAATCTTTTCGAATCATGAAACACAGAGTTATTTTTTGGCATTGGATGCTTCGTTGTGGGCCTGTCTTTGTTTCATCACTGTTCAAATGTGTGGTGAGGGAGGCTGCTGGTTTTTTCCTTCTGTGGAGAAATACATTCCTGTTTCTATCTGCACTTGGTCGTGATCACATTGATCGGTTCCTTTGGCTTGCCGGAGGTGATAAGGATTCGCCTTTCCATCTCTGTCGACATTGGACAGCATCGTGCTCCCTGTATTTCTATTCAGATCAAGGTATATTGTGCTTGAACTTGCCACAACTGGTTGGCTTTTATTGTAAACGAGTTTATACTTATATAAATTTCGAGCTAATTTTTCTTGGGAAAAAAAAGTCTCATTCCCTTGACTAAAAATTAAAACAATATTGTACTATGCACCTTTTTCAAAATCATATTAAATAATATTTCCACAGTTTCGACGTTTTTTCAAGGGCATATAGTAAAATTATACGTTAAATATAATGTATTCTAAGCAGGGTCATCATCAGGGTTTGGTGTAAGAGTGTGGTAGGATTCATTAAGTTCATCAACGATGGCGTCGACGATCTCTGCTGGCTCCCACTCCCGATGATCATATTCTCCCATACATATAAAAATAATATTTGATCCAATGGGTTAATAAACATAGACTAAGCCCCAACCTCCTTTGCACATTTTTCATTATTATTTAATTAATATTCCCATAAAACAATAAAAATTTATTACAATATAATTTTGTTGTACATTCCAATGCATTTCGGGAATAAGGTTTGAAATACAAGTTAATATAATTTCTAGAAATAGATAGAAAATATGAAATCCCTATAATATAGGAAAGTCCTAGAAAATAGGACCTAGGGTAATATGTTTAGGTTTAGGTAGGAAAGGGATAAAATAAAAAGGGTGAAAATATGTACAAGTTAGGTTTAGTAAAAATGAAAAAAGAAATTGAAAACTGAAAATGAAAATCGTGAGAATTTAACTTAAAATTGGAAATTTGATTTGTTTTTCTATTTTATTTTATTTTATTCTATTTTTTATTTATTTGACGTTCATTTATGAGAAAATACGTACATGTTAATTGGTAAAAAATGCATATATGGTTAATAAAAATAATTAAATAAAATACATAAAATAAGATATATACATGAATATTTACAAAAATAACAAAAAATAAAAAAATATGTACAAAAATAAAATAAAATACATATAAAAATATTTACAAAAGATAAATAAAATAAAACAAAACAAAATAAAAACAAATTAGGAAAATTAGGACCAAAATTATGCAAGTCGAGGTTCCATGCTCCTAGGTTTCACTGGTGAGGGTTCCACACCTAGGGGTTTCGCATCAGGCATCGTGGAGAAGAATGGGAATAGATGGAGATAAAGGATGTGGTGATTCATTTGCGATGAAGGGAGAGTGACGAAGGAGAAAGGACAACACTTCATGCAACAATTTAATGTTGCAAGCAACAACAATTAGAAACAAAACATCGACTCCAACCAAGCATGCACCGTAATTTAATCCAATCAATATACACATATCAGAGGGAATATATTCTCAGATTACAAGGAGTGGGAGCACAACCAATTCTAGAGAGAGGTCCTTATGTCGAACATTATGGATGAATGTGAAATATAACTAACAAGCATTGGTAAACAACTCGACAAGGAGTAACAATCAAGAGTAGGAATGGGATTTTGGCATGAGTTTTGGAAATATGTAAGACCAAGAGAAGTCTTGACATAAACCAATATGAAGAGGTTCCAGAACTTGATTGTGGGCTAGGTAGGTTCAATTTCCTTGTGGATTATGGCCTCAAGGCAACTAAAAGTGAAGGTAATCCACTTCCCAATAAGGATAATTTTGGCAAGAATCAAGGTCTAGGTCATGGAAAAGAATCGAGAGATTCCCCATAGGCCTCTCAAGGCTAGAGAGGTCCCGTAAATGAAGTTTTTATGTAAACCTTCTCTTGCAAAATAAAATAATGGCATCAACCATGCGATCAAAATAAGACTTTCTAGTACATAAATAGTATATTATTTTCCTTTGATCCAATTTAGAAGAGAGTATTAGTTTTATTCATTGATAACATGGTGGTTGTAGATGAGTGTCTGAAACTATATGTGTCAATTCAAAAAAAAACTATTAAGATCTACATGTGACAATATATGTCATGCCAACAAGAAGATGTAGAATTGGAATTAGTCAATCAACACATGCAATAGAACAAACCTTGTTGTTGCACAAGATCACCAAGCACTTTGGAACCAAGAAAAGGTTAGGATATGACATGGCAATTATGTCACGAAACTGTCAAAAAAAATATCATAGGTCAAGGAGCACCATGAAGACATTTTAAATCATCATATCAAAAGAATAACCAACACCCATCAAAGACAATCATCAATCAAGATAAAACCTCCAACTCCTTGAATGTAAGAAAAGACATAGCATCAGGATGAAGTAGTAGAGGATTAGGAAATAGGTTTGAAATTTTAGTAGGGGGAGCATTTCCTTTCGCTTGTAAAATCAAAATTAAAGGGGGTTTTTGTCGTCCAAAAAATGGTGACACACTGTAAGAACCAGTTATATCTATCAATAGAATTCTAGGGCCTATACTTCAGATCTGAGGTTTAAAGATAATCTCAACAACACTGTAGGAAATTTTCCAATAGTCATGGGTACCACAATGATGCCAAAATTCTAAAAGATATAACCCAATATTTCTAGTACTTGTAATCTAACAAACCTTTTTCAAAGAGTCAAATAGTGAGATGAATTATTTTACTGGCTTCACACTTCATATTGGTTTTGGTACAACAATGGGTTTTCACTTTTATTAACAAGAAAATATCTACACAAGTGTGTTCCTCATCTCTCCTTTCTCGACATTGCTTCACTTTCAGCGAATGTCCAAATCCTCGACGAAGTTTCCTCGGTACCATACAAACATAGCCCCACTACTAGTAGGTGTTCATAGCCCCAACAGGTTTACCTGCACTTCCCTCACTATTGATAGTTCTTTCAACTTCCTTTTTATTTCATAATATGCTCACCCTTTTAGATTTTAGATATAAATATCCAAATGAACATAAGGTGTGAAGGAAGGAGGGTGATATAAGAGTTTATTTGATTTGTTACATAGATGTTATGGACTTTAGTTCAACCCATGGGTTTCCCAAAAAACAATCATCGTATTCACCATTTTATTAATGGGAAGTGGATGGAGCTCAAATAAAACAACGGCTAGACACTTTCCTAAACTTATGGATTATCATGGTGCGCTCAACATGCACATGTGTTCCACCACAACTATCAGTCCATGCATGCAACTGAGAAATTCATGAATGTTCATTTAGATAGAGCAGCCCATGCATCTTATGACTTGTAAAAAAATTGTTCAGTATGTGACCAGAATTGGACCAGCCTCTCACCAAAATTCAAATAGTAATACTCAAGGATGATTAAGAGGTCAAACTAGCTCAGGGAAATACCACCATTCAAATCAAAAGATAGAAGGAATTTTTCTAGCAAGAAAGAAATGTTAAAATTGGAAGTCCATTCATGGAAAAGAAAACTAAAATAAAATAAATATGAAGCTATAATGTCAGTCATTAAAAGGATGAAAAATGGATAAGAAAAAAACAAGAATAGAACCTATTACCAAGCAACAAATTTGGAACAACAACAATGAAAGTGTTTTTAGTGAAAGCTCAAAATTAAGCCAAGGGAAATAAACTAATCAATAAAATTTAACTATTCACTATGAATCCCAATGAAATGATTCACAAAGTTTATGATCTGAAACGAAGAACAAACCAGATTACGAGAATTGATGATCTAGTGTAAAATATTTGCAACACAATTCCCCACTTCAATTGTCACATACAATTCTTCTTTCATTTAGTGAAACAAAACAATATTTCAGGAATCTATCACAATGGGTTAATGTAGATGTTCAATCAAAATATATTTTCAAAAAACCAATTACACGAAACATTCCACAAACCCATAATATTTTAAGATTTTGTGACATGTGCAATTCCTTTGCATATTTGAAAATAATTAATTTTCAACATAAAATACATTTCATATTTCTCACCAAAGTGCCATTTTCACCTTTCTACAAAAAATAACCATTACTCACATAGATCCCAATAATTCAATTCTATAAGGCAAAGAGGAAAATTTGACATTTATGGAGGCCATCAAAATAATCATTAAAATGACTCCAAACCTCTATTAGATCATAAATCAAAATGGGCACATATAAATGAGACAAAATTTATTTCTTATCAGTCGTTAAGTTGGTGACAATCTTGGTTTATCAATCCAAAAATGTTGCAAAGGAATCTGAGCATCCAAGTTTAGATTAACACTTCCCTATGTTTCCTTCATTCCAAGAGAAAAAAATCTAGAGTTGGTAATTTCACAAGGCATTTTAGAAACATGTATACAAAAGAGAATGGTGTGATCAACTCTTAGACAGTTTGGGAGGAAATCCTCCTCTTAAATGACTAACCTATTGAAATGAAATTAAACTAAAAAGAAATTGAAGACCAAAATTAAAACTAATCCTAAGAAAAACATGCTAAGATAATGTAAACTTAAACTAAGTGGGTGTCATAAAATTATGAAAATGTCAATGTTGTCATCAAGTATTCATTTGTTTTTCATTCAGTCAAATATAAGAGCCTTCTTCTTGAGAGATAAGCACTAGGTGCCTTCCCACGATATTTTCTTTAACAAGAGACTTAGTGTCGTTGAGTGTTATGAGATTTGAATCTTCAAGACATTCCATCTCATTCTTGTAATCAGAACCAATCAAGTTAACCAGATAGGATCATAAGAATTCAATTCCATCTCTTTTAAAGATATATGTCCATCCGTGAAAAACAGTCATAAAAATATGATTCAAATCTTATCAACATTGAACCTGAAGGTATGTGTTTCCTCTGATTATTAACAACAATGATACTAATGTGAAACATTAGCATGATCATCTACAGCCTTGTGAGAAGAAAGAGGAAATCATTATGAAAAAGGTATCACTTAATATACTCTTAAAGGGTACAAATGATCTTAGGTCACAACCTAGATGGGTTGACTTCCCCAACACAAATAAAAGATATAATTACAAATAAAAATTAAATGAAGTAATTAATATCATATTTCTAATAGGTGTTAATATTGACATCGTGGGAAAGTTCATGTAACTAATACATCAAGTTATCAAGAGTGTTCCAATAAGAGAAACCATAAACTCTACTTCGTCAAGATTACACATGTCATAGAATAAGAGGAAAGTGAAATGAAAGAGAAGAGTGTATATCTTGTCTCTCCACTAGATTGGTTTTCTACTCAAACAACGAGACATATAGTCCATAAACAAAATCAACAAGCTCCTGAGAAAGATGGATCCAATAAAAGATGTCCCAAACTAACCCAAACAATGCTTATCTTTTCTGATTATGAATAAACTGATTTTTGAGTTTAAGGAGTGTTGAAGAGTGTGGGCCCAATAGGTTGATGAGTTACAACCCACAAGAAAATGACATCTTCAAAATTACTATCATGGCTAAACAATAAATGATGAAGATTTGAAATTAGAATCTTAGACATTGCATTGACATATTGCATTAAGGTACTTACAACTCCAAAGCATTTGAATGAATCCTAAATGAGATAAGTGTTTACTTCTCATCCATAATAAAAATCAGATTATTTAAGAATGTAAACATAATGAGTGACCCAAAATCAGCAAACCCGAGGGATGAAAAGATGTTCTTCAAGAATAATAGGTTTGAAATTCTCATAATTGAAAACAGGAGGATTGGGTCTTTGGTCAACGAATGAGTTGGGGAATAAAAGATTGATTCTACAAAATTTCTGAAAATGATATCCACAAAAGACTTAAATTACCATGTTGCCAAAGATGTCAAAAACATGTATCTAGACAGTGTGATTGAATGTCTCTTGTTGATGTGTAAGAGATGGAACTTGGATGAATAGAGTTGCAAGATAATAGATGAAAATACTCCCTGAAAAAATAATTGAATATATCATAAGACATGTGCATATAATTCCCAAATATTAAAACTAAAAGTGCTAATGGAAAATAACCCAAACGAAATATAAGTAATCTAACCTCACTATGCTAAACAAGTTTATGCAGAAAATTCATGTTGTCTGAAAGTAATTGAAGAAAAGAGTGAATGGGAAAGAAATTGTTTGTACAACTCCAAATCCAAAATAATCATCCAAATAAATGCAACGAATTTGAGTGGTTTCAATATTAAATGGGTAGAATTATTCATTCAAACTTTCAATTACTATGTGTGGGACAATAAGCCCAAAAATCCAAAGAATTTCAATCAAGAAAACTTTTCTAGGTCAAAATCACGTGGATATGAGTATGAGACAAATCAGAGAGTCCATTTTCATTACAATAGGGATTGAATAGTATCTTAATTTAAAATATCCCACTTTAAAGATAACCCAATGTTTCAAAAATATTTTACATGGTGATCATGCATAAAAAATCAATGATCTAAAAATCGCCTAATACATAGAAACATTTGAGAGTGAGATGAAGTAAATCTTCCCAAGATCATAATTAAATTGAAAAATCCAATCAAGAGAAATTATTCTGCAAGCCTTCTATTTCTTTCCACCTCTGCTGAAAATTCATATACTAATCATCCAATAGTAATGAAAAGACAATGAAAACATAAAAATAATTAAAAACTAGAAATCAAAGATAAGCTATGCAGAGGAAAGACACTGGTCTATTCTATCCTACTCCTAATATACACTACCATGGGTTAAAAATCAACTATTCAAAGTTGTAATGCCAATGTAATCATCTGTGTAATCTCAATCCTGCATGCATATGTTCAAGACAAAATATCAGTGAGAGACCTTGGAATAAGAATCAACTAAAAGTAAGAAAAATTAACTTATGATAAACTATATCCACCATATTAAAAATTTCATATTTATAATTCATGGAAAATCTATCCAAGTAAGATCTGTCCAACCGTGCTTCAATTATATCATAAAATCTTGCACTATTATCATATAATTGATGGAGTGAGTTTAGGGGAAAGGAGCATACCAAATGAGAATCATGCATAGAATTCATGTGAAGTGTTCTTGGTGAGATAAGATTCATACTAATAAATTTGTTTATCCCCAAATACAAGCCAAACGAATGAGGGCCTGACATAACCATCAGTGTAGACCGAAGTTCCTCATTGTCTTGTAAAGCCTCCTTGGACTCACACTCCAAGTAACCATCAACTTGAGATACATTAGTGAAAACAAATGATATACACGGACTAGCATCCACCATGGTATGAGAGGAATCTTCAGGATAATGGTGGAAGTTACTGACATTAAAAATATCAATCAAAGGGATACTTGAACAATAAGACTCCCTATTGATAAAAAATGAAGATGGAAATAAGAATATATGGTCTAATATACATCTAATACAAAATTCCCTTTATCCCATGAAAAAACCTAACAATGCATAGAATTAATAAGTTCATGGAAAGAGGCATTATCATCTCTATGTTCCATATGCACAATACCACCATCAGGTACTTCAAAAGGGGTCAACCCCTTTCAACTTATTTGAATCATATGGTGGGTGGTTTCCTGTAGAGTCAAACCATTAAGGAGATCATGATACAAGTAATAATAAGTGAAAGAATTAAGAGAATTAAAAGTATCTCTAGAACAAGAAAAAATTTCATAAAGTGAACACCTAAATGGTACTCCCTCTTCTTTCAGAACATTGGATACTTATTGGGAATCAATGAGCTCCACACTAGGAATAATTTCACAGTCAACATGTGCTTCCTCAACATGGTTTCCTCTTACAAACAAAAAGTGGATTGTTGTGATAATATATGTATGTCTTGTATGTTTATTTCTTCTCCTTGAGTGAAATTATCAGCGTGGTTGTTTTTCTCCTGCACAATATGAGAATCTGAAATATATTTCATTGCATACTCATGGTTAGAAGTTGGGAGAAAATCACAAGAATCCTCAGAACAAGAAGTCTCAGTAAATAATCCATCATCAATAGGAAAACATTATTTTTTTATGTCATTTATACAAGGAGAATTTGTAACAACAAGGCAATCCAAATCAAAAGGAACTAATTCCAAACTATCCATAGGTGAGGAAGAATTCATTTCATGAGTTTCTAGATATTATTTATTAACATAATGATTAACTTTCATTTTTTTCTCCATATCTCCCTTCTCCATTTCTTGTGATGAAAAATATGAGATAGGATAAAGACAACCTAACATAACCATCAATGTGACCCGAAGTGTCTCATTATAAAAAATAAAACCCTCCTCTTGGTCAACTACAAAAAAATGTGAACTTTAATTTACCAGACAAGAGGTCTCTTTTTCATCATAAGAAAGGCAAGGGGGAATGGAGTGGTGAGAGGACACATAGACTTCTTCCGAAAAATAATTTTCTATCTAATATATATCCCCCACAGAAAAGAAAGATCCAAACATATGGACTTCATATAAAACATTGGTATTTTCAACGTTTTCATTTAAATCCAAATCATCATGCAAAGGAACATTAAAACATGACTTGTATTCTTCATCCACTGGCTCATATGTTTCATTAGTAAGAGAACCTAAAAAAGAAATCAAATAATTGTTAGAGGGCCTAGCATCCAAAGGAAATCTATAACAAAGATGATTAAATATGATAAAAAAAACTTGCAGAGATTTGTCTTCATTTTTCCTCAGCTCCAGAATTTCTTCACACATTTTATCATAATCATAATTCTCAAAAGCATTCAAAAATTCATGCATAAATTGTTCCCATGTGAGAATAGATGTGGCCAGAAAAGTCTTGCATCATCTCTTAACCTAGCCTTCAAAAGTGAGAGTGAACAACCTGCAAATGACATATCCATTAGTAATATTGTGAGAACCACAAAATTTCCATAATTTAAAAGTATGTTCAGATGAAATTATCTCGCCCTATCCATTAAATTTAAGTTGTGACAAGAAATGTAAAATATTTCTAGGAGGTTTGGGAGGTGGAGTACCAAAAAACCACCTCCATAAAGGGATATGGGATGGAACCATTAATAAATTGAAAAAAATAATGAAAACAACTCCACATACTTAGATTGTCATCTGGCCCTCCTTCTAGCACCATTTGTGTTGACAAGTCCGAATGGCCTGTCAAGCAGATAAGGGAGAATGCTCGATGGCTAGTCCCAAATAGGCCTACTCTCATTTGGTGTAGTGTCTCCTACAAGTATATGGGCCTTGTTGCCACTCAAAATTAAAAGAAGAAAAATGGGAAAGAAAACATACTTCCCCCCAAATAGTTCTAATTAATCCTAAGGCTAATATAACTAAAGGAAGACAATCTAATATAACTAATTCTAACCTATTCCTAGAGAAAAACTAAAATAATGAGTATAATGATTTATAACACCATCAGAACCAAAAATGGTTCACATATTCTAATGATAAATAAAAATAACAATTCTACATATACATAAACAAATAGTTGTATCATATATCCATAACATCATTTTTGTACCCACAAATAAAGTGGGTACATGTGACAACATCAAAAAACAAAATACAGTGCATAAATAGCTCATCCAATAGAATCCTATCTACTCGGCTAAAAGATAAATGCATAAAGAATAGTCCCCAATACATCCATCAACATTATAGATTTCCGAAATTCCTCTTTCTCATATAATTTATAAGTAATAGTACCATATTTTGTTACAAAGGGAAAAAGTCGCCCATATGTCCTATGTGTTCTCTTCTATAATACAAGAGAGGGACTCTTCATTTCCCTTTCTTTTTGTTTCTTATCTGACATTTCAAATTTTTCTTACATTTAAAAAATGAGCATGTGAACGTTATAGAGAGGATTTGAATAGACTCGTGAGTGATTCTTTTCTCCCTAAGGTAGTTTACAAATAATATTCGTTAAAAAACAATCATTGACTCTCTCCATTGGCATTATCTTTTGTTCCTAGAACGTTTCTAGACATTTTTGGCCTCTACCTGTTGATAAAGATATTTATATATTCTTCTCATCTACCTCATATTTCCATTCAACTATTGTTGGCTTGATTTCATTTCTCGTATCCTGAGATATGGATTCTTGAATTCTACATAGCCGGTTCTACAACCAAATTCAAGTTCCATCTATTTTTTCATTTTCAAACCATTTAAAATTAGCATATGACAATTATTTTGGTTCCATAATGTTCTTTTCCTTTCCATATTGATGCAGGAGAATCATCATCAAAGCACTAGTGGAGAACAACTCAGTGCACTAGCACACATTTTGAAGTGATTTTAAATTTAAGAAGGGCATATCACGCATATATCTTGAAAATATAGTAGATTAAAGAACATATTTAATGCTTAGGAGCTGAACCATCGCATGACATATATGGGGAGTGTATTTTCCTTTAATGTAGTAGCTTTTAGTACAGATTCAAAGCATTTTCTCTTATCTGTTTATATCAAACATTTATTGTAATAAATCCTTAGTAGTTGAAATCTTTTAATCTGATAGGATATCACTAAGGTAGTCGGGGGGGAAATCTTAATGAGCTCTTTTGTATAAATGAATGTATTATTGCCCAAATGAGGCTATTGAATTTTAGTTGAAGAGTTGTTTAGAGTTGTTGAAGAGCATTGTATGATTCCATGTACATAGAATTTGAATGACTATAACAGAAAAGCGTTGATCCACATGTTTGGTGTTTTTGTTACTGTGTCTATCTGAATGAATGAATGGTAGGCTTTCTCTTAATTTACAATTCTCTGTTATTACTTGTTCTTATGTTATGAATACATTTACATGGTTGAATATATGAATCTGTGAGATAATAGATAAGTTTCAATTGTTTCTCTTGTACAAGCCAGTGAAAGGAGTGCATAATGTCTGCAAGGTGTGCGTTGACGCAGTCTATTTCGACTTAGAAGCTCGATAAAGATAACGTGAAACTTTTGTTTTCAAGGACTGCATAAGTTTCTGCAAGGTGTGCATTGACAGAGTCTGTTTTGACTCATAAGTTCAGGAGGGATAGCTTGAAAGTGTGTGTACGCGAAAACACACTCATAAACATATTGTTCGGGAGGAACAATTGAGTCGTATAAGAACTATTGCAAGGAGTGCACAGTTTCCCATCAAGTGTTAAGTTGAAGGAATCCTTTTGCAAGGTGTTCTTAGGGTAGATATTTGGCTAAGTATTGAAGAAGTCATTCTGAGAAGTTTAGAGTGTCCAGTAAGAACAAGTTCAGGAGAGATAACTTGGATATTTGCATGCAAGTGTTTCATATTGTCTGGAAGGAGTGCGTGATAGAGTCTTTTGACTCAGAAACTTAGGAGGATTAAATTGAGAGTATTTGCAAAGGAGTGTGAAGAACTGTTGCAAGGTATGCACAGTCATCTGCAAAGAAGATAAGTCGTGGAGGAAAAATTGTTGCAAGGCATGCACATGGTCAATTTCGACTAAATGTCAAAGAAAATGATCTGAGGAGTTAGAAATTCTAGAGAAGAACAAGATCAGAAGAGGTAGCAGGCAACATTCCTTCAATATAGTGGAATCTGTTGAATATTTCATAAATCGATGAGAAAGATCCGTTCAGGAGGAAGCGGGATCATTCCATACCTTCAGGTCTAGAAGAGTTGCACAGAGGTTAGTCATGGAGTCCTTCGGCACTTCCTGGTCCAAAGGTTTTGAAGTGTTGAGCAATGGGGATCGCTAAAGTTCCCAAGCTGTGAAGTAATCCTATTTTTTGGTCATGGAAAGGATATGTGGCAATAGATTAGAGAGTTCATGAGAAATAACTCATGAATATTTGTGTCATGCAAAATTCATTTTTCACAAAGTCACGAAGCCCGAGGAGATCTAGACCTTCATATCCAGAGAGGACACGTCAAAGAGATCCACAAGCTTTAGAGGAAGATCCCTTTAGAGTTAGGTAAGGGCAGAGTGAGCCAAAACTCCTGAAGTCACGTAGCAGTGAAGGATATTTCGACCGACGATCTAAGGGGGACACGCGTCATCATATTATGGGACCTAGGAGCGTGCATTTGAGAAAAAGGTAAGAAGATAAATCCTAGTTGTCGATTGTGTGGACATGTGGTGTCATCCTTGTCACTTCGGTGATAGATTACTTCGGGGAAAAGAAGTGTTAATACGTTCAGAACTCCCAAACATCAAAGCCTCGAAACAGATCATAGCCACCGGTTGGTGGAGATACAAGAACCATGGATCTTGTTGGGTAGTTCACGGTTTGGAGTTCAGAGAAAAATAGGTAATCTGTAGTTAAAAGCATCGAAGTCCAAAGTTGCGAAGGGGATGAACTGAGGTTATATCCCGTGGTCATATCAAAGAAGATCCTAGTGGAGGTCTATCACTCACCACTCATTATTATCATAAGCACCAGAGAATAGGGTCGTGGGTGAATAGAACCTGTGTGGTAACAAATAAAGGACCTGTGTAAATTGTTCTAGGGGATACTAGAGGCACAAAAATCCGATTCATCTTAGTGTTTTTGAAATATCCTTTGACCAGGATGTCGCACAACCCCTAGGGGAGAAGGGGGGTTGCATCAAGTGGTATCAGAGATAAAATTTTCTTGCAGATAGCAGGCAAAGGTGAGGAGGAAATAAATAGGTAGTTTGGTAACATTCGGTGGTATCAGATACATCAAGTGGTAGTTGTGTAAAGGAGAAAAGTTCAGCACAATGCCACCTAGAATACATACAGAGCCACTTTTAGCAAATCAAGCTGTGGAAATGGAGATGAGAGAACTTCACGCAAGGTTATATGTTATGGAGACAACACAAAGGAGAGTAATTGATGTTGGAGACATCAGTGATGAAGAGAACGAAGAAGTGGAAGTTGAATAAGTTGTAGTAGAAGATGCTGCAGAAGAACACTTGCTGAAAGTGGTTGTGAAATTGGGAGCTAGAGCGAAGATACACATCCCAATGTATGAAGGCAATTTAGATGATGAAGAATTGTTGGATTGGATAAGATCAATGGACAAGTAGTTCGACTATGAAGACGTCGATGAGGAGAATAAGGTGAAACATGTTGTCATCAGATTAAAAGGACATGCAACAATGTGGTCGGATGAACTACAGGATGACATAATATGCAAAGGCAAAAGAACAATCAAGAGTTGGGACAAAATGGTAGCCAAGTTGAAGGTTAAATTCATACCTAAGGATTATCAGATAAATCTGTTCAAGAAGTTACAAAATATGAGACAGAAAGGATTGACAGTAAAATAATACACATAGGAGTTCTACAAGTTGAACATCAGGGATGGACAAAGAAAAAAAGATGATGAAATTTTTTTTAGGTATATAAATGGCCTGAGATATGAAATCCAGGATGAAATCAACATGGTGATAGTAAGGACAGTGGAGGATGCTTATCATATTTTTCTAAAGGTAGAGGATAAGTTGGCCAAGAAACAAAGCCAGCAAAGCAGAGGTAGAAGTCTAAAAAAAGGCAAGGGAATTGTTCATGATAAGGCACATAAGCCCAAGGTTGAGACTGGAAAACCACATAGTCACTAAGAAAGAGGAGGAAGTTATCGAGAGAGACAATATGGTGGAAGGATTTATTTTTTTCGAGGAAGAGGAAGAGGCAGAGGAGAATAAGTGAAGTGTTATTCTTGTGGAAAGACATGACACATGTCTTGGAATGTCCCAAGAAAAAGAAAGAAGGAGGAGTTGAAGCTCACATTTCGGAAGCGTGAAAGATGGGAAATCTCTGATGATGAAGAGGGTTATGTTGAAGCTAGAGCGAGAGGTTGAAAAACCATTGAAAAGGAACAATTTGTCCATAACTGCTTGCAAGACTAAAGATAGGGTATGCAAGGTGATAATTGACAGTGGGAGCATTGATAACCTAGTATCCATAGAGATGGTGGAGAAATTGGAGTTGGAGACAACTGCACATCTGAGTCTGTATAAAGTCTCATGGCTGTAAAAAGGACATCATGTAATGGTACTAAACAATGCCAAGTTGAATTTAAGATAGGAGTATATAGACATGAGATTTTGTGTGATGTGATTCCCATGGATGTATGTCATGTTTTGTTGGGGAGACCATGGAAGTATGATAGGAATGCCATTCATGATGGGAGAAAAAATACTTATACCTTGGAGAAGAATGGTAGGACACACATGTTACTTCCAATAGAGAAAAATAAAGTAAAGGAAGGAGTCATCACAAGTATACTTTTCAAGAGTAGGAAGGAACTCCTGAGTGAAGTAAAAAAGGAACAGGAGATGCAATTTGTTGTGGTGAGGAAACCCAAAGTTTTCCTTACAATTACTTCTATGGCTGAATTTCCTAAAGAAGTTCAGGAGTTGTTAGATAATTTTGCTGACAGTAGTGGATGAGTTACCTAGCTCATTTCCACCCATCATGAGTATCAACCATCACATTTATTTAATACCAGGAGTGAGTCTACCGAACAAAGAAACATGCAGATTGACACCTCAATAAAATGAGGAGGTAAAGAGACAAGTCTAGGATTTGATGGACAAAGGTTTGGTTAGAGAAATATTGACTCCATGCACAGTACCAACTATGTTAAGTCTGTTGATACTGAGAGGGGGGTGAATCAGTATCAAGTACAATTTAAAACCTTTTTCAACTTATACTTAAACCATTCAATTATATCCAATGAGCAATGAACAATAGTATAAGAGTTACACCAATACACCACAATACACCATGC
>ML788780.1:230517-247457 GCA_009831015.1 Picea engelmannii
GGTACCTTGATATGTCTTCTCAATAACATAGCGATTTCACTATCTGAATCGTTCTAGAAAAAAAGTTATAGCAAAAATGGTAAGATGACCTGAAAATAACATACCTTAGAACACATCACCAAAAGACTTCATCCTCCCTTGAAATCCGGCCTTCTTTTACTTCTTCTTCTCTCTGAAATTTGAATTGTATCAAATTAATGTATAATGATGTTTATTTATACCATTTATGTCACTTCCTTTTAACATTAGGGCCGACCTGACACTTTCTTATTTTGTAATTCTTTTCTTTAATTATCTTCAGGGCCTACATGTACAATTCACTTTGTCATCTTCAAAAATTCATTTCTCCTCAACCATGAGGATCCACGTGACGTGACACATACCACCGGAAACAGCATGATGTATACTATCCATCCATGGGTGTTGTACCTGCATGTGCATTTTCCTTCATGTCCAAATAACTTCATCAATCTTGTGGTCCAAAACCCATGACTAGGGTTGACATCAATGACAACAACCAATCTTCCAACAAAGTCTGAAAAAGGATGGAGGATAGAGAATGTGTACAAACTCAAGAGACATAAACAAAATCACCATCATGTATAGATTTCATTTACCAAGGATGGATAAATTAATGGATTGTTTGAGTGGAGAAATTTATTTTTCAAAAATAGATCTGAAGAGTGGATATCACCAGATAAGAATGAGATAAGGTGATGAGTGGAAAACGGCCTTCAAAACAAACGAAGGGTTGTATGAGTGTCTTGTTATGCTATTTGGCTTAACAAATGCCCCAAGTACTTTTATGAGGTTGATGAATGAGGTATTAAAAGATTTTATTGGTAAGTTTTTTATTGTATATATGGATGATATATTAGTCTTCATGAAAACTAAAGAAGAGCATTTGAGGCACTTAACATTAGTGATGAGAAGATTGCAGCGAGAGAAGTTGCTAATAAATCTGAAGAAGTCATCTTTTATGAAGACAAAACTCATTTACTTGGGTTTTGTGATCTCTTCAAATTAATTGAAGATGGATCCAGAGAAGGTGAGAGCAATCAGAGAATGTCCATTGCCAAGAAGCATATTTGAGGTGAGAAGCTTCCATGGATTAGAAAGTTTCTATAGGAAGTTCATTAGAAATTTCAGTGGAATTTGTACACCAATATTAGATACAGTGGAGAAGAGACACAAGTATTTTAAGTGGACAGAAGAAGCTAAGAAAATCTTTAGGATATTGAAGGAGAAGATAACAAAACAATCGATTTTGGTCTACCCAGATTTTGGGAAGACATTTCAAGTAAGATGTTATGCTAGTGGAGTTGCAATTGGAGTAGTATTGAGCCAAGATAATAGGCATGTTTCATATTTCAGTGATAATTTGAATGACACTAAGAGAAGGTACTCAACATATGATAAAGAATTTTATGCAATAATTCAAGCCTTGAAGAAATGGAGGCACTACCTTGTTCTAAAAGAGTTTGTTTTGTATAGCGATAATCAAGATTTACAATTCATAACCAGACACGAGAAGTTAAATAAAAGACATGTTAAGTGGATAGAGATTATGAAAAATTTCACTTTTGTCACTAAACATATTTTTGGAAATGCTAACAAGGTTGTTGATGCATTGACAAGGATACGTCTGATTCTTTAGGAATTTCAAGTGAAAACCTTAGGGTTCGAACACCTTAAGGAGATGTACTATGATGATCTAGGTTTTAAAGAGGCATATGAAGCATGTGAAAATCTTGTGCTCAGAGATAGAAGAGAGTGGAAAAAGTATTTGATTCAAGATATATTTTTGTGTAAAGGTTTCCAGTTGTGCATACCAAAGTTCTCAATGAGAGAGATTATGCTGAGGGAAAAACATAGTGGAGGTCTAGCAGGACATTTTGGCCATGACAAGACATTTGTACAGTTGAATTGTTCGTACTATTGACAAATGTAATATTTTCCAATATGCAAAAGGAAAGAGATAGAACACTAGATTGTATCAACCATTGCCTATTCCAGATAGGCCTTGGGATGCAATAAGCATGGATTTTGTGTTGGGATTGCCAAGAAAACAAAGGGGAAGTCATTCCATATTTTTTTTAGTGGTTATATTCTCAAATATGGCACACTTTATCCCATTCCATAAGACTAATGATGCAACACACATTGCAAATTTGTTTTTCAAGAAAGTTGTGAGACTTCATGGGTTGCACAAGAGTATTGTCTCAGACATAGACACTAAATTTGTTGGTCATTTCTGGAGAACATTGTGGATTTTTTTTTTATAGAAATATCTTTTAGTTAAAGATATCACCCTCAAACAGATGGAAAAACTGAGGTGATAAATCGAAGTTTAGGAAATTTGTTGAGGAGTCTGGTCACTGAACATCATACCCAGTGGGATTAAATTTTGTCATAAGTAGAGTTTGCATACAATGACTCACCAAACATGAGTACAGGAAAAAGCCCATTCCAGATAGTATATGGGATGAATCTAAGAAGAGTATCATATTTAAGAGATCTGGAGAAGAATGAATTTAGAAGCATTGGAAAAGAAGACTTCGTTGTAGAAATGCAGAAGCTTCATAATCATATCAAAGAGAAGTTGCAGAACATCAATAGAGAGTACAAATGCAGAGTTGATCAACATAGGAGAAAAATTTAATTTGAAGTGGGAGATCAAGTTATAGCACATATCAGGAAGGAAAGGTTCCCAAGGGGAACATATAACAATCTGAAGCTGAAGAAGATAGGACCATGCAAGATCCTAAGTAAATTTGATGAAAATTCTTATGAGATAAAGTTGTCAAAAGATGTTGGTATATCGCCCATATTCAACATTTTAAAGATGTATCCTTATAGGGAACATGAAAAAAGATCAGAGTATCATAAAGAGATCTAGTGGGAGAAGAAGATGCATGTAGTAGAAAAGACACAGAAGAAGAAGATCATAGATCAGAGGGCTAGTAAGAAGACTAGGAGGAAGACTTATTTTGAGTATTTGGTAAAATGGAAAGGACACCCAATAGAAGATGCTAGTTGGGTAAATGAATTAGATATTCAGAAGCATGGAAAGTCAGTGCAGGAGCTCATGGACAAGATTTCATGATTTTTGATCTAGAGGAGTATGATGCAGGAGTATTGTCATCAAAGAGCGAGTGGAGAAAATCTCAGCGCATTAGCATGCATTTTGAAGTGATTTTGAATTTAAAAAGAGCATATCACGTATATATCTTGGAAATATAGTAAATTAAAGAACATGTTTAATTCTTAGGAGCTAAACCATCACATGAGATCGATGGGTAGTGTATTTTCCTTTCATGTAGTAGCTTGTAGTATAGATTCAAAGTGTTCTCTCTTATTTGTCTGTCTCAAACATTAATTGTAATAAATCCTTAGTAATTGAAAGCTTTTAATTCAATAGGATAGCACTAAAGTGGTCGGAGGGAAAATATCTATTAGATATTTTTCATAAATAAATGTATTATTTCCCAAATGAGGATGCTTAATTTTAGTTGAAGAGTTGTTGAGAGAAAATGAAGAGCATTGTATGAGTCCATGTACATATCATTTGAATTAATATAACAGAGAAGCGTTGATCCACATGTTTGGTGTTGTTGTTACTATGTCAATCTAAATGAATGAATGGTAGGCTTTCTATTAATTTTCAATTCTCTATTATTACTTGTTCTTATGTTATGAATGCATTTACATGGTTGAATATATGAATCTGCGAGATATTAGATAAGTTTAAATTGTTTCTCTTCTATGAGTTGGTGCAGGGAGTGCATAGTGTCTGCAAGGTGTGCGTTGACAGATTCTATTTCGACTGAAAAGCTCAGGAGAGATAACATGAAACTTTTGTTTGCAAGGAGTGCATAAGTGTCTGCAAGGTGTGCATTAACAGAGTTTGTTTTGACTTAGAAGTTCAGGAGGGATAGCTTGAAAGTGTGTGTAGGAGGAAATGCACTCAGAATCATATTGTTCAGGAGGAACAATTGAGTCGTATGAGAACTGTTGCAAGGAGTGCACATTTTCCCATCAAGAGTTAAGATGAAGGAAGCATGTTGCAAGGTGTGCGTAGGATCGATATTTGGCTAAGTATCAAAGAATTCAATCTCAAAAATTCAGAGTGTCAAGGAGGAACAAGTTCAGAAGAGATAACTTGGAATTTTCTATGAAAAGGGTGCATATTTTCCTCAAGGAATGCATGACAGAGTCTTTTGACTCAGAAGCTCAGGAGGAGTAACTTGAGAGCATTTGCAGAGGAGTGTGAAGAATTGTCAAAAGGTGTGCACAGTTGTCCACAAAGAATCTAAGTCATGGAGGAAAACTTGTTGCAAGGCATGCACAGGGTCAATTTTGACAAAGTGTCAAATAAAACGCTCTGAGGAGTTAGTAGTTCGAGAGAAGAACAAGCTCAGAAGAGGTAGCAAGGGAGAATCCTTCAATAGAGTGGAATTTGTTGAATATTTCATAAATCGACGAGAAAGATCCGTTGAGGAGCAAGAGGGATCATTCCAGACCGTCAGATTTGGGAGAGTTGCACGGAGGTTATTCATGGAGTCCTTCCGCACTTCATGGTTCAAAGGTTTTGAAGTGTTGAGCAGTGGTGATCTCCGAAGTTCCCAAGCCACGAATTAATCCTAGTCATTGGTCGCAGTGAAGATACATGGCAGCAGATTAGAGAGTTTGTGAGAAAGAACTCCTGAAGCTTTGTATGAAGCAAAATTTGAGTTTTGCGAAGACGCGAAGGTCGAGGAGATCTATACCGTCGGATCCAGAGAGAACATGTGGCGAATATCCATGAGCTTCAGAGGAAGGTAAGGGTGGAGTGAGCCAAAATTCCTGAAGTGGTGTAGTAGTGAAGGATATTTCGACCATCGATCTAAGGGGGGCACATGTCATCAAATCGCGGGACCCAGGAGTGTGCATCTGGGAAAAAGGTAAGAAGTCAATCCTAGTTGTTGATTGTGTGGACACATGGTGTCAGAGTACTTCAGGGAAAAGGAGTGTTAATATATTCAAAACTCTCGAATGTTGAATCCCTGAAACGGATCACAACCACTGGTTGGTCGAGAGACAAGAACAATGGATCTTGTTGGGTAGTTCATGGTTTGGATTTCGAAGAAAAATGGGTAAGCTACAGTTAAAAGCGTCCAAGCCCAAAGTTCTGAAGGGGCTAACTTGAGGTTATAGCTCATGATCATATCGAAGAAGAGCCTAGTGGAGGGCTAGCACTCGCCACTCATTGTTACCAGAAGTGCTAGAGAATGGGCTCGTAGGTGAATAAAACCTGTGTGGTAGCAAAAAAAGGACCTGTGTTAATTGTTCCAGGGTCTACTAGAGGCCCGAAAAGTCGATTTAGCTTAATGTTTTTGAAAGATCCTTTGACTGGGAGGTCGCACAACCCCTAGGGGAGAAGGGGGGTTGCATCACATATTTCCATCGAGCCATCCTAGGCATGATTTCATTACTCGTAGCTTCTGATATGACAATTTAAAGTTGGTATGGCCATTTCTCCGCCCAAATTCATAGTTTGTTGTTTTATGTGTTTCCTAATGTCATATGCCACCTTTATGGCTTAGATACCTCTGCCACTACATTCCTCTATCCGCTAATATTCCAATGAGGTATCACAAAACTCATTTTGGCCTCTGTATCAAAGGTTATGCATGTTTAAAAGTCGTCACTCAGAATCCATTGATCAAGCTTGTGGGTTAATCTAGACCATTGATTTTTTAACCTGCAAAAAGAGAAATACCACCTGCATAAGATATCAACACTTAGTGATTGGATAGATCAACCCATATGGATTTTTTTATTAGGAACCTAGGTGGCATGGGGAACACGACTTGTAGCATAATTTTCTCTAATTTTCCCCTTTTTAGGATTATGAAAGTAATTAAAAATAAAATAATATACAATAAAATAAAAATAAAAATTAGAAAATCATTTACAGTTATTTACAAAATTTAAAAGAAATAATTATTCCTAACCAAAGAAAATCAAAATTAAACTAATCTAACTATCACCCTTAATGTAAAAATAAAAATTACCAAAATTACCCTACCCCCTGTAGGATTTCAACCTGTGACCTCTAAGAAATAAACACACATTGTTAACCATTATGCCCATTTAGGTTTGTTATTCACTTAACCTACAAAAAACTAGTTATCCATTAAAACTAAAAAATGAAATAAATAAATAAATTTTAAATAAAACAAATAATTAAAAATATAAATAAAACAAAAATAAAATAAATAATAAATATTAAAATTGAATAAATAAATTAAAACAAAATATAAAAATCAAAATCAAAATTATATATATATATATATATATATATAAAACAATCTTCCCCCAAACCACCACAAACCACCACATTGGACATATTCCACATATATATATTTTCCAAGACCCCAGCTCATATCTCACTCCAAACTCCGGACGAAGATCACTTATCGTTGATAACCATATCGCCAAAAATATCATTTCCATTTCGTTGACTAGTGCATGACCCTTTTTTTTTAAATAATATTAAATAATATGCAAAAAGGGATGCATATTTTCAACATAAATATTAAAATATTTTCGAATGAAAATACATTAAGGAATAGTTTATTGGTGGTCGAGGTAGGTGAGATAGGTTCATTAAGTTTGTAGACGACGAAGTCGGCTATCTCTCCTATCTCCCACTCCGACGATCATGTTCTTCCATACATGTAAAATTATTATCTGATCCAATGGGTTGATAAACATAGACTAAGCCCTAACCTCATTTGCACATTTTTCATTATTATTTAATTAATTTTCCCATAAAACATTAAAATTGTATTATAATATAAAATAATTATATTATAATATAATTTTTTTTGTACATTTCAATGTATTTTGGGAATAAGGTTTGAAATACAACTTAATATAATTTTCAGAAATCCCTAGAAAATAGGAAATCTCAGAAATCCCTAGAAAATAGGAAATCCCTATAATATAGGAAATCTCTAGAAAATAGGACTTGGGGTAAAATAAAAAGGGTAAAAATATGTACAAGTTAGGTTGAGTAAAGATGAAAAAAGAAGATTGAAAAATGAAAATGAAAATTGTGAAAATTTAACTTAAAATTGGAAATTTGGTTTGTTTTTCTATTATTATTATTATATATTTTTTTATTTGAGGTCCATTTATGAGAAAATATATACATGTTAAATGGTAAAAACATGTTATTTTATTAAACATAAATGGTTAACAAAAATAATTAAAATAAAAATACATTAAATAAAATGCATAAAATAAGATATACACATGAATATTTACAAAAATAAAAAAATTAAATTAAATTAAAATTAATTTTTTAACATCTTCACTATAATCCCTGGTTTAATTAATGCTTATGTAGATATAATTTGTGGCTATGGCCAAAGTGATGTAATATGTGAATTGTATTTCTATGTTTTAATAATAAAAATGTGATGTGAACTACTAAGGGGACATGGACACGATATGGGGGATGAATTAATCCACAAGAGGGGAGTGTCTAGGATAATGGCCAAGAGGGGTCTAAGGGGGAAATACCCATGTATATTAATTTAACCCATTTTCCTAAACTTGCTAATTGTATATAAACCTTCCAATTCTTGATTGAGTGTTCCCAAAGCCAATCATTGAATACATGTAAGAGGGTGGGTGTGACTGGTCACATCCCAAAGTTATTGGGCACATGGGGGTTGAATACAATCATCTTGGGGAAGAGTGTGAGTCAAGAAAGGCAAGCCAAAGGGAGGAAATTTGTATGGGTGGGGACAACAGTTTTACACAATTGAGTTTTGGTGCATGAGGAGAAAGTAGAGAGGAAGAAATGGAGGCCGAAGTTGGTGCAACCATGGAGGGAGAATTCTAGAGAATGTTGGAGCATATTGGAGCATATTTGGAGCTAGAAATTGAAGAGTGAGGTTGTCAGTCCTGAAGAGTGAACTCTGGGGTGAGTTGAACTAAATCAACAATTGTTTTCTATTGGTTTGTTGATAATTTTCCTAGAATCAAGTTCCCTTGAGTGTCGAGCTGAGAGATTCATGGTTATTTGTGCCAGAGAGACCCTGATAAATGAATGGGATTCCCAAGGGAATGTGATCAGTGAAGGGGTACATTCCTTGGTTTGAGCAGATCAAGAGGAAGAGAGATGGCATAAAATCGGGATAGTTGGAGGAGAATATAATGAGTTTATGAGATGTGAGTGGACTGTGAGAAACCACCCTCTTCTGTGGATTAATAACCTCAGCTTGGGGGTGACTGGCTATTGAGAATTGGAACAATCAGTCTATGGTTGGGTGGAACGTCCATCCAAAGTAGTTGGTTGCTCAACTCTTGTATAAATATAAGTGTTTTATCTTGTTGCTGAGTTATTTACAAGTGTTATTGGTGTGCATCAAATCTTTTTATTTGAGAATGATTTATATGTTGTTGTAATGAAGTTTATTAGTTGCATGCATGTATATTTAGTATGTAGCATATGCATCGGTGTAATTACATCGAATAGAAGTTAAATATGTTTTAATTCGTAGCTGAAAGCTAAAGGAAATGAGTTAATTGTAAATGAATTAATTTAGTTAGAAAAAATTTCATTTTTATGTGTATTCTGTACCGTAATGTCCCTCGGATGGGCTGGGGGGTGTTACAAAATTGAAATAAAAATATGTACAAAAATAAAACAAAATACATATAATAATATTTACAAAATATAAATAAAATAAAACAAAACAAAATAAATACAAATTATGAAAATTAGGACCAAAATTACATAAGTCAAGGTTCCATGCTCCTACGTTCCACTCATCATGGTTCTACAGTTAGTGGCCAAAACTTCGAAAAAGATATATAGGGTAGGATTTGAAAAACTAGGCATCATGGAGAGGAACGGGGTCAGATGGTGATCGAGGATGTGGTGATTCAACTATGATGAAGGGAAAGAAATGAAGGAGAAAGGACAACAATTCATGCGATGATTTAACGTCGCAAGCAATGAAAATTAGAAATAGAACATCGATTCCAACCAAGCGCACACCACATGTTAATCCATTTAATATACACATATCAAATGGAGTATGTGCTCATATCGCAAGGAGAGGGAGAAAAACCATGTCGAGGAAAAGGCCCTTACGCTAGACACTATGGTTGAATGCAATAGATAACAAACAAGAATCAGATGACATCTCAACAAGGAATCATAATCAAGAGTATTAATGGGTTTTTGGTGTGATTTTTGTGGAGAGGTAATACCAAGAGAGGATTGGGAATAAACTAATTTAAAGAGGTTCAAGAACAGGCTTTAAGGGTAGGTAGGTATGACAACCTTGGGGCTCCGAACCTCAAGAAAACTACAAGTGAAGGTAATATGCTTCCCAATAAGGAGAAGCTAGTAAATAATCAAGGTCTAGGTTGTGGAAAAGGATATAGATATTCCCTACAGACCTCTCAAGGATGGAGTAGTCACATAAATAACAAATAAAGTGTTCTGCAAAACTTCTCCTACAAAACAAAACAATGGCATCAACCATGCACTCAAAAGAAGACTTGATAATACATAAGCATTATGTTCCCTTCCTTTAATCCAATTTAGAAGAGAGTATTATTTTTATTCAGCTTGATAACATGATGTTTGTAGATGAGTGTCTAAAAATATATGTGAAAATTTGATACATACTATTAATATCTACATGTGACAATATATGGCATGCCAACAATAATATGTAGAAGTTGAATTAGTCAATTAGCACATGCAATAGAACTAACCCTTTCATTGTGCAATATCACCAAGCACATAAGAACCAACAAAAGTTTAGGAGATGAAATGTCAATTTTGTCATGAAAATTAAAAAAAAAACATCATAGGTCAAGAAGAAATATGAAGACATAAGTATGTGGCTTATTCTTGGACTCCTCTTGTCGATGATGCTTGCACACTAGTAGACATCCTTCTCTCTGACATGACTTTCTCAACCATTAGGTCAATCAAAACTTCTTCAACTACTTTCTCAATAGTGTTGATCTCATCTGACATACAAGTTTAGGTCCGCTAGCTCAGGTGTGAAAATGAATTCTGAGACTACGATGAACAGTATGGGAACAAGGAAATGATCACAGGGTTAAGTAATCTCAAGGTTTGGGCTCAAATTATCACTTAGCAAAAATTATTCTCAATGCGTGGCATGACGAACTAAGTAGGAAACTTTAGCAACAGTCTGCTTGCAACAGATATGGGGCTTTCATTAACTTCATTCTATCCGTTCTGGTGTTGTCCAACGGTTTAGTGGGAACCCATAATTTCTTTTTGAACTGTTCAGGATGGGATTCGAATGGGTATATCGGTCCAACGGATATATTGTTGTGCCATGGAGAAGAGCCAAATGTCGTTGTTCTGATATCTCAGTGAAGCTCAATTCTTGTGATTTTTCCTTCTGCGAAGTTTCCTATGGAGTATTCTGTAACTTCCCAATTTTGGCCCTCTTATTACTTAGCTTCCTATCTTTTTTTCCAGTGAGCTTAGTCTTGGTCATCCCTTTTCCATTTTGAGTCTTATCTTCTCTTGACATAGTCATTTCGCGTTGCTTAGGGTCATTCTTCAGATCCAAGGGTAATACTCCTTCATCATATAGATTAGGTATTTTGGTCTTCTGTGGTTCCTCTAATGCTCTTATAGCTTCAACATCTAGGTCCTTGGTGTTTAACAACGAAGATATGTTCTCTTGTTCCTCCATCAAGTAGGCGATCCTTCTAGTCATAAATTCCATGAGTTCTTTCTTCTTCTATTCTAGGGCTTCCTATTCTTCTTTCCTCTGGATTTGGTCTTTTTCAATCCATATCTTTCCTAACAATGTTGGAAATGGGGCACGATCCTCAATAAATCTAATGACTTCGAAGTCTTCCTCTGTCGAAGTTCCATGGCTACTCATAGCTATCTGGGTAATTCTGCCACATAGGGTTACCATTTTTCCTTTGAATAATTCGATGGTTCCTAGCGAAGGGACCAGAGCAGGCCTTCCTAGGGCTTCCCAAGTTTTTTCTGTCGTAATTTTCATTGGTATTCCCTCATCCAGGGCACAATCAATGTAGAAGTCTCCTATTCTTACTTCGATTTTCTCCTTTTCTTTGAAGATCTCTAATAAATTGATATCCTTATGATCATCTAGGGCTTCTTTTAGTTTCAGTAACATGATCTTTGATTCTTTCTGGGGTTCTTCCATAATTTTAGTCTCTTGATCTCCTTCATAATTTTTTTGTTCAATATTTAGTTTTTCAAGTCTAGCAATCATTCTAGGGAAATCCAGTATGTCATGGTCCATAGCTTTACAACAGAGGAAGCTAGGGTTTCTCCCAGGGCATTCCTTAGACAGATGCCCTGGTCTTATTCAACTGTAACATATGGTCAATCATCTTTTTATTTTAAATGACCCCCAACTTCTTTTGTACTGCACACTAGGGTCATGGTGGCTAGCCTGCAAAAAATTCTTTCTAGGATCCTGCATCCATTGGTTAGTCCAAAAATTCTTTCTATGCATAGGTATAAAATATCTATCATTATTCTTATTAGATCTATCAAATGTTCTTCCATCTAATGATGCCCTAGTTTTCAAGCTAGGACAAAATCTATCAAGCATACCTAGATTCATGCTTCAGAAAAAAAAAAAAAAAATCCACTTATCTTTCCTATATAGAGCACAAAGCTTTCAGATCTTAAACTTAAACTATTCTTATCTTTATTAGAGCACAGAGCTTATAGATCTTACCTCTTTCTATAGATATGACTTAGAAACTTCCACTTTAACCTTTCTTAGAGAACAAAGCGTTCAAATCTAACTTCTTTTCTTCAGTATCCACCTCTTTTCTTATAGATATGGTTTTTTTCCTTCAGATCTGACCTTTATTTCTCGGCAAAAAGCTTTCTAGGTCAAGTAGAATACTGTGCACTAGGATGATAGATCTATGCATAGACATTATTTCACACAAAGCTTTTTATTCTTTATTTCCTAGCAATCACAGTTCCAATCCCGAAAACGGAACCATTTGTTGGCACAGGGGCAGACCCAGGGTTCAATGCTCAAGAACGCACCAACAAAACCCTAACTATCGACCCTTTTAGTAACACCTGTGAGGCAAATGAAGTCTGACTCGAGGTAGAGGCAGGGGTGGTTGCAGAACTCAGGTGTCTGGAACCTTAGTTGGGACATCGATATATGATTATATCTTTTATAGGGTATTTAGCATAGATCATTCATCAATATTTATCCCTTATGGTACTTTGCATAAAGAACAGAGCATCGAAGTGAATATTTAGACTAAAGATGATTTGGTACTTAGCCATAAAAATATAGATTAGATTCAACAGATCAAGCACTAAGCGTCTATCAGATCTAACATTCATTCATATATCATAAGCACAGAGCAAAACTAGATCTATTTAATCATAGCAAGAACTTAGCCAAAAAGGAGTCAACACTTAGATCAAATCATAGAGCAAATTACATAGAGTTACCGTGGTTCACCCCCACCCTGGGGCTACATCCACAAAGTATTCTTCTTTACATTATCTCAGTCAAGAGGTTACAACATAGAGCTTTAGTGGCCCTTACTTTGCACAGGACAGAAGATCTACGTAACTCGCTAGATCCTTCTTCCTTGCACTTCATCACAAAACTACAAAAACTTGCACTTAGCTTGTCAATCCCCCTACAATCATGCACATGGCACTTGCAATATACATCCGATCACACAGATCCAACTACTTGCACTAAGAAATCACATCTACTACTTCTTACATTGCCTAAGTATCTATGTATATATTACAAAATGGTCCTAAGCGTGGGTAAACCCGCGGGCCGACATCCCTTTCCCTTTAAAATAACCCAAAACCCTAAAAGAAACCAAAAATAGGTCTTGCTTGTTGTTGTGCTACTTATATGTTTAATATAATGCACTCATTAATTATCAATCCAGGATTCGTAATCAACAGGGTTACAAGACACCAGTAAGAAAGGTAATTACTAATGTCACGAGTATAGAATCAAACTAGATTATGTATGCTGAAAACAAATCAAAATAGCAAACTACAATGCACTTTGGTTGTCCTTCTCAGAGAGGCTATCTATTCCATTATGGCACATGCAAGTATGAAATGGAATTGGTTTGATAGATCAACTCTGATGTCTGACCCAAAAAACTAACTATACAATCCACACTTTCTAAAAGGAAATCACACATCAATCAACATAGCATGGGTAGTTCAATAGTCAATATGTTGGTTCTTGTTGTGGTTCCCAATGAACTTCACTAGTTCTTACCCAAGTAGTTTTGACTATTGCTACCAATAGCTATGATCACTCAAGGAAATCAAACTCATGAGAACAGAAACAGAGTATATGCAAAAACAGAGCAATTAAAGATCTCTAAGAAATTATAGAATGTAAATCTCAATCTAAGTTGTACTGCTATCATCTAACAAAGTTAAAGCTTTAGCTAATTCAATGTTTATACTACTGAAAACAAACACTAATGCTAATCTACGAAGAGGCTGACCTTTGTTGGGCGGTGGGCCCTTGCTACTTCAACAGGTCAGCTACTGAAGTCTACAGGAAGCTTTCTTTTAACACACACATTGCTCTCACTCACACTTCAAAACATAAAATCAAAACTTTCTTTAACAACTCAACTCATTCTTAATCATAGATAATCAGAGTATGGAGATAAAATGACATTCCATTAATCTTCACTCAGAAATATGTTATGTGCTATCATACGCTGCATACATACTAATGATATGATAACTCTCCTACCCTTCTACCATCCTTGCCACGGCTATTTAATAGTCTGCATTGTGAAACACAAGGAGGCAAAGTGATTTACAAATCAATCAGTTGTTAAGTTTAATCATTCGGTTACATCTTTAGCTTCATCCTCATGACACGAAGTGCATGAGGATGAGACAATCAACAAACTATCCTTATCATAGCAAATAGACGTCCAACAATTGACTTAGGTGAGATCTGGCACTTAAGTTAGTGCATTGCAGGCTCTTCCACATGAGTACGAGATCGTAACAGGTAGATGGTACCGGATCATGATAGTGCGCAAATGGTGGTACCGGATCATGATAGAGTGTGGCCGTTGGTATCGGATCATAACAGTGCGTGTTGTTGGTACCGGATCATAACAGAGCGTGGCCATTGGTACCAGATCACAACAGGTAAGATTTAGTAACAGATGCATTTGGTACTGGATTAGACAACAACAGTCTTGGTGCGCAGGTACTGGATCATGCCAGAGTTGGTACAGGAACGCTAGACATATAGAGGTCAAAGATTCACATATGACAAATCGAGCATTAGCACATGAAATATTTAATTCCTTAACTCAATAAACCACAAAATACATGAATTAACCATACTTTACCTTATGACCTTATCACTGGCAATTGGTAGTGTTCTTGTCATTCACTCAAGCTCTAGGTAGGCCAAAAAGGTATAGGTGAAGAGTATAATAGGGTAATGAGAATGTCAATTTCAGGTCTCAACATTCCCCCATGCCAAAATCATTGCATGTCCTCATGCAACTAAAAACAAAACCCAAATTTTTTCAAAACTTGAGACTGTGTTCTTTACTTTGGTGGATCAATGATATTCATGGCTGAAGCCTCTTCTCTTAGCTCCCTTTTGATGACCCTAACGTATTGTAGGAGTCGTAATACCTTCTTGAGCCTGTTAGAGGTCTCTTCATGGTCATATTGAATTTGTTGGTTGGTTGCTTTCAACTGCTCATTTTCCTTTTTGATATATCTATCCAAGAGTTGATATTCCTTTACTTCCTGTTGGAGTTCGTAATTTTGTTTTTGTAATTCCCAAATCCTTTTCTTCATTTGTTCTTTTTTCAAGTTCTTTGTTGATTCTACCATTGCTGGCTGGGTGCACTCCCTTTCCTCGACTTCCTCCCTCATCCCACATAAAGTAATAGTGGCTTTCTCTTCAGTCAGACTAGGGATGTCATCTTGGATTGGTAAATCCCTAGAAGAGGAGGTAAGGTCGATTGGATCTTCCTGTGTTTGAGGACTAACTATTGTTTTTCCCTTCTTTGCCATGCTCTTCATAGGTATTTTACAAGGAGGTACCAGATCAGGGATGCTTACAGGATTCCTTTTATTCCTCTCTAATTATGAAATGGTGACAGGGGGTTGTGCCACAGACTGTTTACTTTTAGTTTCTGAGCTATGCTTCCTTTTCTTCATCATTTTCTGATGGTCCTCTTTCTCAACTTCCACCATTGAAGTCTCCTCTACTAGTTTGTTTTTACCTTTTGATTTGGAGATTTTAGAAGTCTTGTTGACTGTGGAAGAGGACCCTGCCTTTTCATGTTGGCTCATTTCCCTAGATGATGGTGGAGTTGTTTTATCCTTCTTGCTCTTTTTCTCTTGGGGTTCCTTACTTTTCTTTGGAGCATGTTGGGTTTCCTCCACAGATTTGTTTCTTGTGGGAAGGTGTTGTGTGATAATGGTTTTCCAACTAATCCTTTGTTTCCTAAGCTCATGCAAAACTAGAATTTTAATGAAACCTTGATGGTAGATGCTAGTCTTCTTTATTTTGGAGATGGATTTAACATCTCTTACCATTTTATTCAAACTCATCCATAGAAAATATGGAAAATCGATTTCCGGGCCTCCTTCAAAATGAAATAGGAGCCTAAGGTGATAAATGAAAGTCACAACATACCTGCCTTCACAGGTGACAAATCGTTGAAGAATGGTAATCATTGGATGGTATTCTTCTTTGATGTAGTTTCTAGGGATCCCTTTCTTCCAGTCGGGATGCTGATGATCTGCCTTCAAGAATTGTTGACACATATCTTTGTTAATTCCCACACCTTTGAAGTATTTAGCTCCTCTGCTAGGCAGTCCCATAACCTCCCTCATGGTTGCTTCATTAATTATCAGTTGTAGATTGCCTATACATGTCGTCTCTCCATCATAACCTTGTATAAATTCCTGAGATATCTTCTCGTTCCAGCCTGTAAATTTTTCCATAAATGGTATCCACTGTAACGACCTTCCTCGTTAAGACAACCATTCTAATATACAGGTGCAATTTTATTTTTTATTTTTTTTCCGTTAAGGCGTGTGCGCGCGTGTAGAAGTAACAACACACTTGACTCTACATCACCCCTTGACAACCAACAAGACGTAACCACGATGTTCATCACAGAAGACTAAGGCACACGACGAGTAACGACAAACAATATATGACCATAGGCATAAGGTGCACAACGCAACATTTAGCGACAAAAGTAAACTGACCACGAACAAAAGAACCTTATCCATACTCTTCCCAAGTCTCTACCACAACAAATGAACCTCATCCATACCCTACCCCTCACCATATATTACATAACTAAATGATATTATTAAACTCTCTAGATAACAAGTAATATTGCTATGATGGAAATATGTCAAGAAAGTTACCAAAACCAATATTTTTCAACGGTATATAGGGTATAAGTGAGCTTATAGAATGAATATGACCCCAACTAAAAGAGAACCCAGTACAAGAACCAAACATAGATTTGAAACTTTGAAAGACATAAATGGAGCCCATTTGTATCTAAGGCAAAAACAATTCTCGAGTTAACGTTTTTTTTTTTTTGTTTTTTTTTAAGCTAGCTCAATTAAATTTATCAAACTCTAATCCTGACCCTCTGAAAACTCTATTCAAAGAATGTAGGTAACTCCCAGACTATCGAAATTCTACCAATCCAGATATTTTTTCTAAGAGGAGTAAAACCAAATTAAGAATGGGTCCATAACAAATTCAGAGTAGTTAAAGAAGGAACAATGGAATGAAATATGATGTGTTGTCAGCATAATGACCTTGGAGGTAAAATTGTTGATCTATACCTTTAAGACTTTG
>ML788781.1:0-21953 GCA_009831015.1 Picea engelmannii
TATTTTATTTATGTCGGCTTTAGGCCATTAGTTGTAATTATACCTCCTAGTCTCCTATATATACCAAGGAGACATTTTCATTTTGAATCATCTTGTACTTGAACATTTCAGTGGGGTAAAAGGAGGTTGCCCCCTCGAAGAGGATTATTATCTAAAATTATCTCTTTTTCAAGTCATTGAGTACTTTTTCTGAGGTTTTTCTATGCTATATTGATATTTGGTTCTTAACAAAATGTGATACCTCGAGATGGTGGTGGTGAGTTGTAAAAATTGTGGGTCGTAAATGTTTGGATAGGGGGAGTTAGGATGCAATGAGGTGATGCCACATTGGGATGGGGCCTAACTGGACTTTCTTTCATTCTGGACCCCCCCCCCCACTTGCTTTCAATATATATGGTCCACTGTGAGTATATATTGACACATATATGGTTGTATGGAAACCTATGTTTATCCATTGGGATACTCAAGTTATCCTTGATTTCTCTATACCAATCAGTGTAACCCTCTATCATGGGCATCAATTGCTCCAATATATCAACAAATTTGATTTTTCCCACCATAAATGTATGTAGATGATCAAAATAAAATGTCGTTATCTTCTTGATATATGCCTGATACTAATCGATAATTTTCTTGAAACTTATTGATATATCTTCAATTGGTCGAAAATAGTTAGGTGATATGAATGTTGGTATATGGAGGTAAATCATTGCTTGATTAATCTTCTCCCACATTATATTAAAATTGGACCATTCCTCTATCATATGATTCCTTGGCTCCTTAATGATATATTCCTAGTCACAACGTCTTCACTCTATGAACCTGTGACATAGCACCTTCATTCATGGCATATTAAAGAATACCCCTAATTTCACTAGATATTGATAAATATATCCCAAAATCCTTTTGTTGAACCCCCGTCCCATTACATCTTTCCAATAAATGAAACCCCTATTTTTACTAGATACCCCATTTTATACCCATCAATAAATATAAACCACTTGAGACCCCACATCCCCCCCAATACCTGCAATATATTGACTTTATTTTGCATAATTTAAAAACCCCCTTTATGAATGAACTTCATAATATATTTTCCAACAAGGTGAAGCCCCCATGTTCCTATTACTATAATGTTGAGTGCATCCTAGATATACTATCATTTGTTAAAATATAATTTCCATGCTCTTCTTCTCCTTGGTCCTTATAAATTTGTTTGATGAAATCCACCTGGTTCAAATACCTAACACCTTTTTTTCTCCACATAAGAATGTATTTATGTTCTATATACAACACTAGGGGTTCCTCCTAAAATTCAACCACCTTTATCAGAAAGGCGTCTAGAATCTATTGGTGTTCATCATGTTCTGCAAGGTGCTCCTTGAAAATATTAGAAACACCCTAAAATTCCTCACAATATTGAACCTGATGTTGGAGTGATGCCTATTATTTACTTACATATTCTAGCTCCTTTCCTTCTTCCATGGCCTAGTCTAGTGAGCCGCGTGTAATGAAAATTGTTGTTGAGACCAACTCACTCATTCAAGCTCTCTTTGCATCAAATATGACTTCTTCATAGATGAACAATATGCCACTTTCCATAGTGAGATTTATTTTCCTCTATGTTATTATAATGATCGAAATACTCTTTTTATCATATGAAAGAGACTCCAAATCAACCACTTAATCGATTGGTTGGAGTATGGATTGATCTCCCCAAGATAGTATATTCTTCAAATTGTTACGAGTATGGCATTTCTCCATCATAGTCTCCTGAAGTTTCCCACTTGATTGGGTTTCTTGACTTTTATCATTTGTTTGGATTTCTTTAGTTTCTTTATATGTTTGTGTTTCTTAAGTCTTCCCAACTAATTGATTTTGTTGCAAAATGTGTTCTTATGTAAAGGACTTATCTCGTTCTTTCTATTTCTTCAATGTTGTGTATTTAGTTTCTTGATTATCCTAACCTTCCTCAACTGATCGGGTTTGTTGGGGGTCTTGAGGATTTGGAATTTATTTGGATTCCTTGGGATCAATGACTCCCTTGGTTGGAATTTTAATACAATCCTCCTCTTAATCATTAACTTATCGAATGGTATTTCCTTGTTCATGAGTATCCTCCATGTATCTCATTTATTTTATTTTGTGGCCTTCTCTTTAGGTAAGTATTGAGAATGAATTTGAGTGGAAAGAAGGCTATCATTAGTTATGGGAACACATATCTTCACCACTTCGTTTTCATCCTTTGTCATATCAATTATATTAGTAGTTTTGGGAGTTATCCAAGCCTTTTCTTATTCCATATTTCTTTTCTCCTCCTTTTCCCTTTCCACTTTGTCAATTTGTTCCTTCTTTTCCTTCTCAATATGAGATTTCCTTGGATACTATGCTAATTCTTTCGTTTCTCTTTTTTGTTCCTCTATATCATTCTTGGCCTTTTCTCAATTTTCTTTTCTCCTCCATTTTGACAACTCTTTCTTTCTCTACTCTACTTCTACCTCTTTTCTTTGTTTGGCGAGTGATTCCTGAGCAATATATTCTTTTTGCTTCTTCTGGAGTTATTTCTTAGTATTCCTTTGAATTTCTTGTTCTTTTAGAATATTACCTTCTTCTTCTTGCATGTATTTATGCTCATGTTCTTCCTTTAACCTTGCTTCTTATGATTTCATTCCTTCCTCTTTTTCCTTGCTTGAAGTAGCTCCCTGACTTAGGATATTCATTTTCTCCTCCAGTGACAAGGAGACAAAAACAATAACATTTGAATTGGCCTTTATTTTATCCACCTATTTATAATATTGTGCATTTTCCATGAAGAACTCTTATTTCCATTTATTATGTTCATAGGGACAACTAATCAAAAACTATTTAGCATCTTTAAGTACCAAAACCTTGGGATCATGCCACATGAAAATGCCAGTCTTGAATCTATACTCTAGTTACATCTGACATTCTTACTTGGCATGTTTTGTATCTATAATAGAGTAGTACCCAATTTGAAACTTTAAAGGTATGGATATTCTATTCTTCTTCTTAACCAAGGTAGTGTTCAAGCCTTACATAATGGATTGATAGCATATTTCACCAATCACCCACTTATCTAGGATAAACCGTGGTAAGAGGTGGGATGGACACATTGATCCATTGATTCAAATATTTGTGTTTTTATCCTTATAATACCAACTTCCAACTATAATATCTCATTTTTAAAACCCTTGATTATATGTAATTAATGATTACTACTTATTTTTCTTATAAACATTGCAAATTTATTATTGTTAATTGGAAATGTTTCATAAATGAATGATGGGTGGATCTCATGTACTATGCATGATATGATGAGAGGGGATAGTTGGGGGGGGGAATGAAAAATATCCCAAGTCACCTTTATGAATTTGTGGAGGAAATAACCATAATTCCTCTAGCTTGTACTTGAAGAAAATCAGTTAATGAGAAGGGGTTGGTAGTTGAACAACCAACCACCCCTAATGAAGACATGGATGGAGAGATGGATGGATAGAGATTACCACCTCATTTCCCATATTGAACTGAATGCTTCTAAAAAAATAAAGAATGCATAGGTATGTCCAGGAAAAGGCATGAGAGGGTGCAAGAGGAGTTTGGTTTTTTGGAGGAATAAATGAAGAGAAATGGGGGAAACTAAAGAGAATGTTTGTGTGGGAGAAGAGGAACCTCCAATATGAATTCCTAGGAAAAATAAGAACTAGGAAGTATTCCCAAGACATGAATGGCCATGCTAGAGAAGAGAAGACCCAAAATACAGACTGGATCAAAACAGGGTCACATGCTTGATGCTTGTTGGAAAGAAACTAGGACTAGAAGGGTAGGGTGTTGAGAGACAATGTAGCTATGAAAGGAATCCCTTGTGTAGAGGAGATATAAAAGGGAATGGATCCGATAAAACCCATGGAGGTCCTAATATTAGTGGGAAATAAGGGAAAACATTTTTTGTTGCTAGTGGAGTGAAGGAGAGTAACCTTGTTGATCCATTTCATGAATTGATAAGTCAATTTTTGAGAGATCTTAACCTTTTTATTAAGCTTAGGAGGGAGGTGTTCCTAGATTACTAGAGTATTGGACCCATGGAAGGTCTCCAAGACTCATTTCCTCTTAGCGATGCCCGATATTCAATATCTAGTGGGGTAGGGTTCTAGGAAGGGTTTTTCCCCTCTACCCCTTGACTATTGGAAGGTATCCAAGTCCACTTTTATCTTGTGATGTCCCGATAACCCTATACCCACTGGGGAAAGTTTCCCGAGAATGGATCCAACATTTTTCTTGCAATGAAGATAGAGAGAATGCAATGTTATGATCTCTAGGAATTCCAGCATAGTAGAGAGAGTGCCACTGTGGATGAAACTTGTCGGCGCTTGATTGTGCAAGGAAAGAGTGGGCTTGGTTGGGCCTGAAGATATTTTGGTTTAACACCCTTGAACCTTAGTTGTCAGATATGAATGTTTAATAACCTCAATCATTCATATTATAATTAAGATTAGTATGGAGTCAACTCCATGGGGTATGGGAGTATTGGACCCCCATATGTTTTCCAATTCCGTGTTTTCTTGTGAAATATCGATCTCCTGGTGCCTAGTGGGGCATGGTTATGGGAAAAGGTTCTGGCATTTCCCTCAACTCCCAAAATATTTCAATTTTTTCCTTCCCCTAAATTTTCCCAGTGGGTCGATGGCACGATGAGCTTGGTGGACTGATCCCATGGTGGGGCATGGTTCCAAGAAGGGTTCTAACCCTCACCCTTGTGAATTGTGAGTGGAGGAGAGCACAAGAAAAATATTTCGAATGAAATAATCAAGCCAATGCGTAGTGGATAGGTGTCAACACTTTAGTGGAGAAACCTTATGCCAGGTGATGACATATCATGTAGTGGTTGGTGCATCTATCAAGTGGATATTGTGCAATGTGTCAAGGTAATTTGAAGTCTCAAGGAAGAGTTATGTATCGAGTTGTGTTCTACCACATGTCAATCGAGGTAGCATATTATGAGAGGGCCACGTGTTTTGGGTTCCAACTCCATCAGTGGATCAAGTCTCAAAGATTGAATGAGTGTAAGGTTTCCTTGGTGGGCTGGTGCCTTGATGGGTCGATGCCCTGGCATATTGGATACCAAAGATGTTGAATTGGTCAAGAGTGGAAGATCTGAGGGCCCAATGAGCCAAGGGTATCAGTGGGCTAGTGCCACATATGTAGACATGCCAATTCCAAATAGAGCCTCGTAGGATTTTTTAGATGATTTGAATACACGTAGGTGTCATGTGGCGATGTGGTGGGTTTGGCCAATGAAGGCATAAAAACTTTAGGAGGCCATAATGTTTGATCCATAGCTTGGTTTTGAGCATGTTTGTAGTCGTTGGAATGATTTTGATGAGAATAATTGGAATATGGAGTCAAAATCGTAATTTAGAAAGAATAAAGACAAACTCTTTTTAGAAAGGAAACTGAGAAAAATCATACATCCAACCAACCTAATAAAGGTTAGGGGGTTGGGTGTGTTACACCAACATATCCAATAATTTTCTTGTCTTTTTTGGATAGTATGGGGCATTATTTATTCAATGTGAGTGTGTACAAGTGTGCTATGAAGAAATAATATATTAATGAGTATGACCTCTTATAGTTAGTATATGATAAAATGCCAAAATAAACATGCACATGAGGTTTTGAGATTTGCGAGTTGAGGGGAAATTGGGGGAAACTATTCCTTGCACATAATATGTCAAACAAAAATGAATACATGTGAAAAGAGGATACCACACTTGGCTTGGGGTTTTGGGCCCGTTCAATTTTTGTTTTGAGTATCTTGGATATTATGGCTCCCCAGTTGAACCTTTTCTCCTACATTGCTATGGTGTAAGCTAACGGAATCCATTCTTATGTGAAGTGGGCGAAACAATTTTCCCCATACAACCTGCATAGTAGGATCATAAGGTATATGTATTAATATTGTAGACAAGTGGTAGGATATCATTTCCCTGACCTATTGAAATACTTCTTATCCTCTTTCCACTAGTTTTCCAAATTTATGGTGATATCGTATTTTTGATAAACGACAACAACAAGATATTTATTAAGTAATCCCTAAGGATTTTGAAACTTGTAATACCTAGTAATATCCTGTGGGAGGAAGGATACATTGAACTCTTCCTTATCATTACTAATTACACAATTTCTACTTCTATGTGGTTTATGATCCACTCTACTACTTCAATACAAGGAAACACTAGTTCCCTTACTCTGGTTGACTGTAACTTGGACAACCTAAGTTTTTAAAATACCTCTTCATACACCACTCTAAGATCTCAGTGGTTTTGTGGCATTAATTTTGGGTAATTATGATCCTTAAATTTTATAAAAGTATATTTCCACTCGTGGACATGTACTTGTGTAGCAGTGTTGTTGGTACTAGGCTCTTTGTCTCCATACAAAGATACCTACGTAGATAGTTTCTTCAATGGTAACTTGATGACCAATTATTCTCCCTTCACAGTATTTAGTTCCAATACCTGAGGTGGTGCTGATATAGACCCCTCTTCTAGTTCTCTTCTTCTTGTTCTATGTTTGTTTAGATATTTTCAGACACAACTCTTCCTTGGAGGAATTTTACCTGCAACCATTGAAATTTAGAAGCATGATATGGTATTCGTTATCCAAGAATTTATTAGGCCAAGAAGAAGGATGAAACTATGAATTTTACCTGACCTTACAAATAATTGACACCTTTACTAATGCGACTTGTGCCACTTACCATAAATAAGATAGGAAACAAAACTTTCCTTGTTGTGGAGGACATTGGTTTCACACTACTTCCAAGTTGTAGAGGGAATGATGCTAATGACTGAGAAAATTGAATGATTTCACCACTTGAATGGGTTTCTATGATATTAGATATAGATCTAAGGGTAAGAAAAATAATCAAATCTTGATCATGAATATTGGATTTTGCAAATCTTGTGTGTTAAATGCTATCCATCATGTTTCGTCACACATTAATGATTGATATGATGAGGAGGGATACCCATTTCGATTCTTTTGAAAAAATTTCTTTGGCACACTTTATTATATTCATCGTCATTGGAAAAATTGTATGGATTATCATGCTTTTCATCATTTTCATTCTACACAATCAGTTCCCTTTGAGTTCTAGACATTCTTTGTAATTTATTTTCTCTTCTCTTTTTTTTCATTATTTATATGTGTGTTTGTGCGTCCAATAATGGGCATTCTTGCGATAAATATTTCTCTTGGAACAAGAATTCAGTCTATGAGGATGATACTTGTTAGTGAAGGAGGTAAAACAAGTACTTTGGTTTTTGAGGTTTATTCATCTTAAAAGGGGTAGGTTGTTTATTAGTTTATTCCTTAATTCATAGACCATACTTCCCTTCTTTCCATAGGCTTTCCTTTTATATATTTCCAACCATAGATAAAGAGATATACTATCCCCAAATAATATATATGTATTTATGTAAATTGTATATATATTAAAACATGTGTATCCAATAATGGGCATTCTTGCGATAAAGAGTTCCCTTGGAACAAAAATTGATTCTATGAGGATGATATTTGTTAGTGAAGGAGGTACAACAAGTACTTTGGATTTTGAGGTTTATTCATCTTAAAAGGGGTAGGGTGTTTAGTTGTTTCTTCTATAATGCATAGACCATACTTCCCCTCTTTCCATAGTCTTTCCTTTTATACATTCCCAACCACAAATAAAGAGATATACTTTCCCCAAATTATATATATATATATATATATATATATATATATATAATTTTTGGAAAGTATATATATATATATATATATATTGTTATTCTTATCAAATGTTTGCTTCCCTTACTTTTGGTATTGAATAGAGGAGGTATGTTATCTAATATTTGTTATTCATGTTTTTCCAAATGCTAAAGACTCATCACTGCTATCAAAAATACCAATACATATGAATTCATGAAAGAAAGAATGTGTTAATCACACTATAAAAACCACAATTAATTATAAAATAAAATGAAAATAATGAAAATAAAATAAAATTTCTATGGTACAAAATACTCTCTTAGAGAAACTAAGTGAAGTATTGCTTGAGGCTTTGTCCATTGATAGGGATGGAATCCAATTAATCTTTGAAGCATTTCAATCTATATGTACTAGCACCAATATTATTTTCTATTTGGTAGGGACCACCCCATAAATTCCAAAATTTCGAATGTTTTCCATTTATTTCATTGACTCTATCCCGTTTCAGAACGAAATCCCCCACATTGAAGTTTTTTTCACCGGATTATGTTTATCAAACCATATTTAGAAAAATTTCCGGTGTAATGCAAATCTTCTCTTGGATTTCTCCCTTTGTTCTTCTAACACAAGGGGTGTATCGATATGTTGTCGCATACTAGAAAGAGTTTCACCTCTAGGGGCCTAAAATAACTGTAGGGATCGAGGATAGATTTTTATTTGTAATATTTATTCTTTCCCATAAACAAGAAAATATGGAGAGGTACCCAAGGCTTCCTTAGGTGTTACACTGCCAGCCCAAATTGCGTTATGTATAGCATTATGACAAATTTTATTATTTTTGGTAACAATTTTCTTGAGGATATTAATAAAGATGTTATTTGTAGAATTGTCTATTACATTTACATATGGATAGTAAATATAATAACACCTTAGGATAATCCCTTTTTCAAGTGAAAATTTAGTTAACAAAGTGGAATAGAAATAACCAACATTGTCAAACACAATCACAGATGGTACCCCAAACCTAGTGATCAATCATTCTTCCAAAAAATGAATGACTACTTTCTCATTTAATTGGGTAATAGGAATGACTTCAGATCATCAAGTAAAATAACATTTTTATGTCAAAATATATATGTCTTGTTTTGAAAAGCGTGAGTTAATTTCTTTTATAATGTCTAATCCAAATTGTTCAAAGGTCTAGAAATAGTCATTGGTTGTAATGGGATGGATGTTTTTTTCTCCTTTCGAGTGATTAATTGACAAATGTTACATTTAATATCATATTAGTTCTCATACTTAAATAAATTCGGCCAAGGGAAACCTACCCTCATAATTTTATGAGTTTTTCTCTCTCCTTCAAAATGACCACCTTCAGGGCCACCATGAATATCTTTCAATACATTTTCTGCATCACTTCTCTCCAAGCATATTAGTAAATGTATAGCATATATTTTTGGGAATAAAAATCTGTTTACTAGGTGATAATTGTGAAATTATAGTGAAACCTACAAAAAGGATCTAGATCACAACAATGAGCACTAAACTTGCAAAGTTGAGAGAATATGAGAAGAATTTGAGAGAAAGAATGAAATAATTGTATTCCACACTAATCCACACTCAAAGAGTCAATAATTTACAATATGTATAAGCTACATGCTCAAACTAATGTGCCATGGAAATATTATAGAGATATATGGATTGATAGAAGCCTGAGTGAATTGCCACCTAGTCCTAGTTAACTAACCATGTAGTCATCAATTAACTATCTTACAAAAGTAGAGTGGAGAGAATCTCATTCATTCAAATGTGTAGCACTCTCCTAGACTCATGCATTTGAAGTGTACCCTCATGGTGATGATCCTAAGGTGGGTGATCCATCTTGGTGATGATCCCAAGGTGAGCATGCAACACTTGGTAATAATATTGAGATTTCCATGTGAGACTTGAGTAGTCTAATTGAAGTACAATTGAGTAATTATTGAAGAGGATGTGACTCCCTCATCTAGGGTATAATATCAAATATCATGGGCACCCTCAACATAGACTAATAAACTTAGGAAGATAAATACTAGGAAGGTGTATAATATCTCCAATACACCCCTAACATACTACTAGGGAGTACACAATGAATGGGTCCTGGCAAGAAGAGATGTTACGTAACCATTTTACAATGCATATAAGAAACATAGAATAACTAAAAAAGAATAAAGAGGTAAAAACAAATGGTAACAAAAATACCCCTCAAAATACAATGTCGAATAGGACTACTTCTTTGTAGTTGAGTTCTTCATTCCAAGGAGACCTCACAAATGTGTAAGTTTCTTCTCGGAGAATTATGTTTTGAATATTTATGATGAAGTACATGCACCACTAATATGTCTGTATATAGCCACTTTCTCTGATTGGAAGGAAGAGGATCCAAATCCCCTTCATTCATGGACGTTTTCTAATACAAATTCCCTTCAGCCTCTACATAATCCTGAGGGTTGGATGCCAAAACCATGTAGCATTGGATGGAAATTATTAGTTTTGTGGCTATTAAAGCATCTGGAGATCCCTAAAAGTGTGATCTCTTCCTTCTAGTATTAGAAGGATCATTCACAATATTACCAATTGTTGGTAGGATGGATTGTTCCCATTTGGGTCTTCATTATGGATCAACACATGAATTCTCATGCACTTCCAAATCTGATTTGGAAATCATATTTGAAATATGATTGGAATGATATGATATGTCATCTCTATGATCTTCTTCAAGAGGAATAAAAGAAGTTTCTACATGTTGTTCCTAAGATTCATGTAGGGGACTTTCTTCAATTCAAAACTTTTCTTCAGAAGGAATCTGGGAAGCTTATTATTCTGGTGGATTTTCTATGGAATTTTTCTTGCATTTTCTAGCACGCATTATTCATGATAATCCGTATTCCCAAATAGGATATCTAATTTTATTTGTACTTCACCTGGAGTTGATAATGACTCAACATGAACTAGTAATTTAGGAGAAATTGACAAGAAGAAAATTCCGATCACCATATCCCATGTATTGAGAAAATGAGATTTCTCGTTAGTGGAATCGATCTCTACTTTGGTTCCCATATAAGACTCTACTTATGAGAAGAGGGCTTCCAATTGAAATAGTCATATCGGGTAAGAATGGTGGATGACGAAAATTCCATCATTTGTGATTTCTTCAATGTTATGTTGTAAGTAATTGTTTGTGTGCCTTATTCCTAGCGCTTATGGGATATATTACCATGTGAAATTGTAGTGAAACCTACATAGAAAATCTAGCTAGAAAAAATGAATTAAAAACTTGCAAATTTTACAGAAGAAGACCAACATTGGAGAGAAATAATAAAGTGATCATATTCCAAAAAAATCCACACTCAAAGAGTGAATAATTTACAATATATATAATCTACATGCTCAAAACAATATTCCATAGTAGTATTCTAGAGAGATATGGACATACACTGATAAAAACTTGAGTGAACTTCCACCTAGTCCTAGTTAACTGACCATGAAATCATAAGTTAATTATCTCCCACAAGTGGAGTGGAGATAATTGCATGCATGCACATACATAGTTCTCTCCTAGCCTCATGCATATCAAGTGCACCATCCTGGTGATCATCCAAGGGTGAGCATGCAACACTTGGTGATAATATTGATTCTTCCATGTGATACTTGACTCCACTAGTCTAACTAAAGTACAACTAAGTAATCAGTGAAGATGATGTGGCACCCTTATCTAGGAGAGAATATATCAGATCAAGGTTCATTCAACATAGACGGATAAACATAGGAAGATAAATACTAGTTGGGTATGTAATATTTGCAATCATACTGAGAATAACAAAAATGTAATTCCCTCCTTTCCTTGGAGTTCATATTCCCAAGGCACATAACATGACATAAGAAATAAGAAAGGTTAGAGTACTTGGAATCATCATCTGTCGAGACAAAAAGTGTTTCATGAGAACAAATATAGAGCTCATTTTCCCATCCAAACCCACGTGGACTTGTGGAGTCATGGGATTCAATATCCAACTTGCACAATCCTTGACCTCTAACTATATTTTTAGGTTTTATTTAAATATAAAATCATTGGATGAAAGTCATCCAATTTCCCTTTTTCTCTCCTAGCTCCTACTAAATAAAATTGATCTTATAGAAACATGAAGTACTATGACTTTAGTATGATTTTTAAGAATGTATGATTTGAATTGTTGAACAACCTTGTATACAATATAGGCCCATTTTTTCAATGGTCAAGTAGTTCATTTATTTTCCTTGAAATTTTTTATTCTTGAATGAAGCTTCACTATTATCATCATCCGTTTGAGTAAGAATAGCTTCCAGTGACTGTTCCTTGGGAAAAAATATAAAGAAATAACTCTTTGTTAAAATTGGGATTGTGTAAAACTATGGCTTGGGAAATAACGATCTTAATTTTCTCAAAGGATTCATTATCCTCTCTATTCAACTTGAATTCAACATCTTTGTGAATAATTTTTTGTAAGGGATTGAATGTTTCAATGAAATCTGGTATGAAGTTTTTGATGAATTAATCTTCCCAAAGAAAGATTGCATAGTTTTCTCATTGTGATGAAAAACCAACTGAGATATCACTTTTACCTTATCTAGGTCAATAATTATCCCATCCTTTGATATAATGTGACCCAAGAGTTTCCCTTCAATTACACCAAAAATGTTCTTCTTCATGCTAAGGGAAATTCCATACTTTCTACATATTTTGAAGATTTTCGTGAGATGGAAAATTTGGTATGCTCTATTATTTTAATATACAGTCACATCATCTAGATAAACCATCATACTTTTATTTATAAAAAAACTAAAATAAACATACATAACCTACTGGAATGTTTCACCTACATTAATTAATCCAAAAGACATGCCTTTGTATGTAAAGGTACCCCATTTAGTGCATAAAGTGGTTTTATGTTGGTCCTCCTCTAATACTAGAACTTGATTGTAACTTGGGAAATTGTCTAGAAGTGATACCATCTCAGATCCAGAAACTATTTGAGGACGTTTTCCATTTGAGGGATAACATAGTTATACTTTTTAGAGGATTTCTCCAAATTTTGGAATTCCATGCAAAGACAAATATCACCTAACTTTTTTCTTACAAACACCAGATTGAACACCCATATAGAATTCCTTACAAATGGCTTAGAAAAGCCAAATCCAAGTCATGTGATGTGTGAAATGTTGAGTTGTAAGGCTCTATAAACCATTTTTACACAACTTGTAACGAACCTCCTCGTTACGACAACCATTCTAGTAACATGTGCAATTTTTTTTTTCTTTAAGTGTGTGCGCGCGTGTAGAAGTAACAACACACCTAACTGTGCGATGCCCTGGACAACCGACAAGACGCAACCACGATGTTCATCACAAGAAGACTAAAGGCACACGACGAGTAACTGCAAACAATATACGACCATAGGCATAAGGTGCCCAACGCAAACATTTAGCTACCAAAAGTAAAACTGACCACTAAATACGTCTGACCTCCCGCCCGTCCTACCCTGCAAGGTTAGGACCTCCAAGGCACATAATCAACGCTCAAGCCCAGGTTCCCATCGATTTTAATCATCTAAGGTCTCAGGTCTGGTGACTGTTCTGAGGAGCATGGAGGTGTCTACATCCCAACCGACACAACAGACCAAGCAACCCACTGACCACAATCAAGTACAACATAAATAAGAAGAACAATTTCACCCCTTACGGAAGGCGTGTGACAAGGGGACTCCGACAACACCCCCAAAAATTCAACATTATTTAAATGAGTAACAACCCTCATTTACTAGCTCCGAGGAATCTATTGTACTTAAATCCAGGACGTACCACCATGTGTCTTATCAATATCAAGAGATTGCACTGACGTCGTAATAAGATAACCATATCATTTCATTTCTAAATTTCAATAACACTGAGATAATTAAAGGTCATACATTCAACACCAATCTTGCAATCTTGTTTATACGGTAAGAATAATACAACTTCATATTTCAACTTTATATTACCAATACGAAAAGTAGAGACAATTATTCTAGGACATGTGTGTGTCCTAACATCTTCCCTCACCTACAGCATTAAAATTATCATCATATTTGAATATTCCATAAAATAGCATAATTACAATGACAAGATATAGCAATTACAATATTTAAAATGACCTCATTTAAATAGCAGTATTTTTAAAAAGGGGGCCCTATAAGAGATATTTAAAATGTCAACTAAATAACAACATTTTAAAGGACAAAAGTAACATCCTAACTAAATAACATCAGTATACCAATAATTGACAATACCATTACATATTTTAAAAAGGAGGGCAATATGTAAACTAACCATATTAATGTCAATAAATAAGAGGACAATATAGTAATATGTTACATATAGCAATGTTTTGATTAGAAGGATGAAATGTCAGAGAACTAGTAAGAAAGATGTAAGATTTTTGAAAGTCAAGGAACTAGAAAAGTGTTTTATAGAAAAGATAGCARAAGAAACGAATTGAAATAAAAATTTAAAAACTGGAAGAAGCCATTAAAAGAGAGTTGGCCATTAATAGAATTTAAGAATTTGAAATAGTGAAGTTTTTAAAATGACTATACCTTAACTATTTTAAAATATTACAAATTATGTTATTGAAGAATTAGGCTAACGTTATTCTAAAGTGCTCCCATCGTAAAAATCAAGACTTAAACTAAGTTCGTTTGTGTTCAATGTTTATTGTTATTAAATAGCTCACAATATTGTCTTTTGGGCATTCCTTGACATGGGAATAAAGAATCCAGATTTGAACTGGTCTAGATTAGGTAATTTTGGCCAATTTTCTTAGATCTAAAAACATAAACATGTTAATAAAGAATATGTATTTAAGTTGAAGTTTAACTATTAAAAAAATAACAAATATTCAAACCAGTTTAGTCAACTATGATTCAGTTGTTATTTAAATCAACTACTTAAATTAGCAACTAACTAAGGAACTAAACCCAACTAGTAATTCAAGGGCCGATTTGACTGGTGCATGACACAACTACGAGATTCCATAAGGAAGCAATACTCTTAACCCAAAATAAAAAGGGCTAGTACGAGAGGCTGAGGCGCATAGACCGCCACCTGGAAATTAAACTGGACTAACCCACGCACAATCCAACAGCTTACTACAGAATCCCACCAAAATCAACAAGAAGAAAAATTTCCTCATGTACAAGAGGAGTTAACTCGTTGCAGGGAAGAAAAAAATCAATGTGTAAGCGTATTTTGCGTACATAGGAGCAGGTAAAAAAAATGGATCAAGGTGATAAGGTGTTTGCATTGATGAAATACGCACATCGGTGTGAATTAGGGTGATGTCCCAATAGCCAATGCACAGTCGAATTAACCTTTGTCCAGCATCAACGCACACGCAATAAACGCCCATCGTACAACGCATAAAACGCACACAGAACTGAATTTCAGCATAGAAAAAAATGCCCACGAAATAAACAATTGCCCGGTAAGTAATAAAAACGCAGACCATAACGCCCAAGGTATCAGTGAATTCCATTCATTCGCCTCAGACAAACGTGCCCTATAGATAGAACGCATCTACAGACTGTCATGCAAGTTGCCAGAACAAAAATACCAAAGCAGCCAAGGAATTCGTCGGGAACGAACAAGTCCATGAGTAAAATTTCGACGGGTAAAAGAAAAACAAGATAGCATGAAATTCCCAAGTGAAGTCTCAGCAATAAGTCACGAAGGAAATGCCAGGGGCGACTTGCCAACACTCGTTTTCCATAAAGCGTTGACAAGATCCTACGAAAATAAAAGACCAAACGGGTTGCCAACATACTGCCAGAACAAAGGACAATGGTCCTTCGAAAATAAAACACCAGGGATGAATTCTGAATCATTTAACCAAAGCATCCAGAAAACATGTGCAGAGAATAAAAGCCCACAAAATTTGAGCGTGCCCACAGAGAAATAAAACCACAGTCATTGAGAACCAAAATCCAAATTTCTGCACAGAAAACAACCAGTTTAAAATGATGGATTGAAGTTGTAAAATTAAACTCAGGAGGAACCCAACCCCACCAGCGATATCAGGAATTTCGCCAGGAAAACTTATGACAGTGAAAACATATGCAGAAGCAATAGATTGGCAGTGCAGCATATAGGGAAAATGTGTTGGTCAGCGCAACCCAGAACTTATTCCAGAACTAATTCGGACAAATTTTATTCAATAAAATTCAGTGATAACATTTTCATCATCTCGCTAGTAACGAAGGTAAATAACTTTATTCACAGAGGCAAATCGTAATGCATTCTAGTCTACCAAATTACGATTCATACCGTTGCCTTAACTCCCGCTTCGTTGACATCCCGCGCTCCGTTCCACTCCCGCTATCTGTGCCGCTCCCGCTCGCCGACTGCTGAAAGCTCACCGGTACCTCCCAGCCAATCGCTAGGGGTACTCTGCTTCCCCCTTAGCTCCCCGAGCCGCAAAGGGGCCACACAAGAACCAGAGATAGACTAGCATATCAGCTCGCCTCCACGGCTGATCTACCACTCCAACATAGCTGAGATAAACCTAACTCCTCACAAGCAACCCATCAAGCCACAATTTGTGAGCGTAATGTTACGCTAACTCGCCTCGTTTTCTTTTTTTGCGCGACGTGCCCTTCAGGATGCACCACGTGCTCCAAGGGTGCCACTCGCTGACTTGTATTTCTTTGCGCGACGTGCCCTTCAGGATGCACCACATGCTCCAAGGGTGCCACTCACTGACTTGCAATTCTTTGCGCGACGTGCTTTTCAGGATGCACCACGTGCTCCAAGGGTGCCACTCGCTGACTTGATGGATTGGTAGACTCTATAACCCTTGGAGTCAACACTCCGCTAGGTGAACTTGTGGGAGACTAAGGGCTCTAAGGAATAAGGCCCCCACCTTATTGCGCGCCCCTTAGAATCATCGTGAGTGACTGTCGTAGTCTGCCCTCACGGCATCGTGGATCCTCTCGAACTAGGTAATCGTTAACCTACAGTTCGAGCCACGGCGGGAGTGCTAGTAGGCTGTGGCAGGGCTGCTCTCCACACCTCTCCCTCAAACTCTCTGGAACTCGTGTGTGGACCCTTTACTCCATATGTGAGTCTTGGTCAGCAAGCTATCGTCAACCTGCATCATCAACCATCATGTTAGATCATGTCAACAACATATCATAAAATCAATAGCATATCATCAAAACAAAACAATATCACCGTAATGAAACAACTCAATTAGCCCACTCCCTGACTCAATTCGGAGTCCAAGGGAGTTCCATCGATGCCTCTGCATCCTCAAGGTCCGAAACCCTGCACACTCAATGCAACTGAGTCAGCAGCACTTGTCTACACCAACGTAGTAAAAACATCCTGTCAAATAACTTAGCGCATCATAATGAAGGAAAACGTTTTATCATCATAAAGATCCAGATCACTTGCGAACAAGTGTCATCAAAGAATAAGTTTGGTAAGTGTGCCAGAGCGGGATGTTACATACACCCCCTCTTGTTCTAAACTTCATCCCGAAGTTTCTCAGTATAAATGCCGAATTAAATGTACCATAATATCATAAATACCACAGTATCATAAGTCTATCTATCAAACAAAAATGGGAACTGTTGGCGCATATCATATGCGTCCTCCCAGGTCGCCGAGTGCGGACTATAACTGTCCCACCGAACCTTGACTTGATCTACCATTCGACATCGTAACTGTCAAATGCGTTGATCTAAAATGCGGATTGGATCAGCCGTGAGCGCACCCTCGTCCGATACCTGCAAGGAACTCATGTCAATCATGTGTGTAGGATCACTAATATAATGTCTCAAACAGATACATGAAAAACATCGTGCATACGCCTCAAGGACTCAGGCAAGGCTAGTCGATAGGCCACGGGCCCCTTCTCTCCACAATCTCGAAGGGTCCCACAAACCTAGGAGAGAGTTTAGCTCCCTTTCCAAACTGGATCGAACTCTTATGCGGTTTAACCCACAAGAAGACTCGATCGCCGACCTCGTAACTACGGTCGACTCGGTGCGCATCGGCATAACTCTTCTGTCGATCCTGCGCTTCTTTTATCCTTTGTCTTATGGTTTTCATTTGCTCTTCCATTTCTTGGATCGCTTCTGGTCCCCCCAGGACCCTATCCTCAAGCCGATCCCAACTCAAGGGTGTCCGACACGGTCGCCCATAAAGAAACTCAAAAGGTTCCATCTTAATGGTGCTCTGGTAACTGTTGTTATAAGCGAACTCTACGAGAGGCAAGAATTTCTCCCAACTCTTTTGTTGGTCCATCACGTACATGCACAACATGTCTTCCAAGGTTTGGTTCGTACGTTCTGTCTTTCCGTTAGTCTCTGGGTGATACGCAGTACTAAAGTTAAGTTGGGTTCCCAAGGCCTCTTGGAAACTCATCCAAAATCGTCCAGTAAACACCGATCCTCGATCGGATATAATCTTTTTAGGCACGCCATGTAGCCTCACAATCTCACTGATGAAAACTCTCACTATGTCCAGTGCTTGATATGTCGTACGCACAGGAATAAAGTGAGAACTCTTCGTCAGAGTGTCTACTACCACAAAAATTGAGTCGTGTCTCCTTTCCATCAGTGGCAATCCAACAATAAAATCCATCGAAATGACTTCCCATTTTGATTCTGGAATGGCATGTGGTTGTAGTAATCCTGCCGGGTGTCTATGTTCAGCTTTTACTTGCTGACACTCGAGACATCTGGCCACAAAGTTGACTATGTCAGCCTTCATTCCTTTCTAGAAGAACAAGGGCTTAAGGTCTGCCCTCATCTTCGTAACTCCTGGGTGAGCCATGTAAATGGCTCTATGAGCCTCGTTCAGGATCAACATCATCAACTCGTCATTTGCGGTACATAAATCCGACCTCTAAACCTCAATAAACCATCGCTATCGAAAGAATATCCCTCAAATCGTGGCACCAGCATAGTGTTTTTTCCGATAAAATCCTCGACTTCTTGTACCAATCATCGTCACGCTGTAAAGTGAGAATCTTCTCACGTAGATTCATTTGAAGAGGCAACCTGAAAAGATGCGTGGCCTCCGACTCAAAGCATCTGCCACTTGGTTCACTGTTCCCTTTATGTAAGTAATCTCGAAGTCGTACTCGCTAAGCAATTCCGACCAACGCCGTTGTCACGCGTTCAGGTCGCTTTGCGTAAAAATGTGTTGTAATCCACAATGATCAGTCTTTAATTCAAATTTTTCGCCCAACCAGGTAGTGTCTCCATACCTTTAAGGCATATACGATGGATAATAACTCCAAATCATGTGTCGCGTAGTTTTCCTCATGCCTTCTTAATTTCCTCGAAATGTAAGCAATCACTCGTCTGTCATGCATCAAGACTCCACCTAGACCTTCTTTGGATGCGTCAGTGCAAACCAAGAAGTCTACATCCATGTCAGGGACCTTTAGTATCGGCGTTGTTGTCAACAACTCCTTAAGCCTTCGAAATGCTCCCACGCATTTCTCAGTCCAAACAAACTTCTTGTTTTTCTTCTGCAATTCCATGATCGGATTTGCTATCCTTGAAAATCCTTCGACAAACCATCGATAGTATCCTGCTAAACCCATAAAACTGCGCACTTCTGTGACATTTGTCGGTGCCGACCATTCCATAATAGCCTCAACCTTGGCTGGATCCACGGCAATACTTTCGCCGGAGATGACCTGCCCTAAGTAGTGAATCCTTGACTGATAAAAAGAGCATTTGGACAGCTTCCCATATAATTTGTGCTCTTGTAAACATTGTAGTACCAAGCGCAAGTGCTCGTCATGTTCCTCCGTCGTCCGAGAGTAGATTAGAATATCGTCAATGAATACTTGGACAAACTTGTCCAAGTACTCGCGGAACACCCCGTTCATCAAGCTCATAAATACCCCTGTGGCGTTTGTCAGTCCAAAAGGTAAAACAGTAAACTCATAATGTCCAAATCTCGTCTTAAAAGCGGTCTTAGGGATGTCATCCTCCTTAATCCGTAACTGGTGATACCTTGATTGAAAATTGATCTGGGAGAACACCGTCACACCCTTCATTTGATCGAACAGATCGTCAATTCTTGGTAAGGGGTACTGATTCTTGATCGCAACCTTGTTCAGTTGACGATAGTCAATGCAAAGCCTCCACGATCCGTCCTTCTTCCGAATGAAAATAATGGGTACACCCCACGGTGACACACTAGGACGTATCAGTCCCAGGTCTAGTAACTCCTTCAGTTGCATTTTTAACTCTTGCAACTCGGGGGTCGACATCCGATAAGGCGTTCTCACTATCAGTTCAGTCCTCGGTTTCAGCTCTATAGTAAAATCCAATTCTCTTTCTGGTGGCATCCCAGGCAACTCCTCTGGAATTACGTCCGCAAACTCCTTCACCACCGGAAGGTGTTCTAGACCTTCGGCTGCTCCCTTTTCGTTTAGTGCAAGGATCGCATAAATCTTTCACCCCTTGCGCATACTCTTCCGTAACTGTAAGGAAGAGACGAACCTCAGGGATACTCCCTGGTTTCGTCCTACTATCACACGTCTTTGTCCTTCATCATCCACCAAGCTCAACCGTTTCGTCTTACAGTTGAGAATCGCTTCATGCGTTTCCAACCAATCCATACCGATCACGACGTCATAAGATCCTAAGATCATGATGTACAAGTTGTCTCTCATGACAAACTCTCCCTGGTTAAGGGCACATCCCGTAACCTTTCCTCCATCCTTCTGATTGGCTTCTGAAGCCCTCTCTATGAAGCTAAACTTGTCCTGAACGACTTCCTTCAGGACGACATCGTGCAAGGTTTGAGGCATCAAACCTTTAAATCTTGCACGCAGGCTGCCGTTAAGGCCCAACATGAACCTGATGACCTTAAGCTTCTCATAGTTAAGGTGCAGAGCTTACCAGAGCAGCGCCATAAAACGTGCCTCGTACTCGAGCACCGTACGACCTCCCTGTCATAATGCGTTGAACTCATTGAGCTGATGCTCAATGAATTCCTCAGAAAGGCACCTCTCTCAAAACCGTTCCTCGAACAGTTCCCATGACACGTCTTCTACGACCATGATCAGCTGCGGCAGGAGCATCTTCCACCATCGAAGAGCTCTCCCCTTTAGTGGAAAAACCTCCATGTGGACCGTCATGTTGGAGGTATAATCGCAAAGTGCGAAGAACATCGCCATATTCTCCAACCATGCCTCGGTGGCTACGCCGTCCGGGGCGCCCAAGAACTCGGGAAAAATTTACCTTCTTGAATTCACGGTGAACGCTACCTGTGACGGTCGGTGCATGCGGCAGAACCTCAGGGGGTGCCGGCGCCCTGGCCTCGTCTCTGTCCAAACGGCTGATCAGAGCCTCAGACATGCGCTGAAAGGATCTCATCATCCTAGTAACATCACCAACTGCTATATGTTCCTTTCCGAGCACCTGCTCACCTCCCTAGGGGTTAGACCCCTCAGGCATGGATGCTGCTGGAGGTGTCTCGTCTCCTCCCCTAGCACCCCGTCGTCTGCCTCCACGGCGTACTCTAACCATGATTACCGTGCATGCACACAATCTACTCAATTAGCAACAGTATAATAAAACCCACTCATGTCAACGAAAGCCGTAGCGAACCCCAAGTCGCCGGTCGAACCGACTCTGATACCATATGTAACGAACCTCCTCCTTACGACAACCATTCTAGTAACATGTGCAATTTTTTTTTTCTTTAAGTGTGTGCGTGCGTGTAGAAGTAACAACACACCTAACTCTGCGACGCCCTGGACAACCGACAAGACACAACCACGATGTTCATCACAAGAAGAATAAGGCACACAACGAGTAACTGCAAACAATATATGACCATAGGCATAAGGTGCCCAACGCAAACATTTAGCTACCAAAAGTAAAACTGACCACTAAATACGACTGACCTCCCGCCCGTCCTACCCTGCAAGGTTAGAACCTCCAAGGCACATAATCAACACTCAAGCCCAGGTTCCCATCGATTTTAACCATCTAAGGTCTCAGGGCTGGCGACTGTTCTGAGGAGCATGGAGGTGTCTACATCCCAACCGACACAACAGACCAAGCAACCCACTGACCACAATCAAGTACAACATAAATAAG
>ML788781.1:27828-38387 GCA_009831015.1 Picea engelmannii
AATGGCCTAAATCCGACATAAATAAAATAACATTACTAATCTAAATCACAACTAATGGCCTAAATCCGACATAAATAAAATAACATTACTAATCTAATATGCCCCAATTAAGTGGTAATGAGCCAATATTAGGGCTTAACAGGCTGGTATGAGAGGCTGAGGCGCATAGACCGCCACCTGGCAATTAAACTAGACTAACCCATGCACAATCCAACAGCTTACTACAGAATCCCACCAAAATCAACAGGAAGAAAAATTTCCTCATGTACAAGAGGAGTTAACTCGCTGCAGGGAAGAAAAAAATCAATGTGCAAGCGTATTTTGCGTACATAGGAGCAGGTAAAAAAAATGGATCAAGGTGCTAAGGTGTTTGCGTTGATGAAATACGCACACAGGTGTGAATTAGGGTGCTGTCCCAACAGCCAACGCACAGGGGAATTAACCTCTGTCCAGCATCAACGCACAAGAAATAAACACCCATCGTACAGCGCATAAAACACACAGAGAACTGAATTTCAGCATAGAAAAAAATGCCCACGAAATAAACAATTGCCCGGTAAGTAATAACAACACAGACCATAATGCCCAAGGTATCAGTGAATTCCATTCATTCGCCTCAGACAAACGCGCCCTGTAGATAGAATGCATCTACAGACTGTCATGCAAGTTGCCAGAACAAAAATACCAAAGCAACCAAGGAATTCACCGGGAACGAACAAGTCCAGGAGTAAAATTTCGATGGGTAAAAGAAAAACAAGACAGCATGAAATTCCCAAGCGAAGTCTCAACAATAACTCACGAAGGAAATTCCAGGGGCGACTTGCCAATGCTCGTTTGCCAGAACGCGTTGACAAGATCCTACGAAAATAAAAGACCAGACGAGTTGCCAACATACTGCCAGAACAAAGGGCAATGGTCCTTCGAAAATAAAACACCAGGGACGAATTCTCAATCATTTAACCAAAGCATCTAGAAAACATGCGCAGAGAATAAAAGCCCACAAAATTTGAGCGTGCCCACGGAGAAATAAAACCACAGTCATTGAGAACCAAAATCCAAATTTGTGCACAGAAAACAACCAGTTTAAAATGATGGATTGAAGTTGTAAAATTAAACTCAGGAGGAACCCAACCCCACCAGCGATATCAGGAATTTCGCCAGGAAAACTTATGACAGCGCAAACATATGCAGAAGCAATAGATTGGCAGCGCAGCATATAGGGAAAATGTGTTGGTCAATGCAACCCAGAACTTATTCCAGAACTAATTCGGACAAATTTTATTCAATAAAATTCATTCATAAGATTTTCATCATCTCACTAGTAACGGAGGTAAATAACTTTATTCACAGAGGAAAATCGTAATGCATTCTAGTATACCAAATTACGAGTCATAACATTGCCTTAATTCCCGCTTCGTTGACGTCTCGCGCTCCGTTCCACTCCCGCTATCCGTGCCGCTCCCGCTCGCCGACCGCTGAAAGCTCACCGGTACCTCCCAGCCAATCGCTAGGGGTACTCTGCTTCCCCCTTAGCCCCCCGAGCTGCAAAGGGGCCACACAAGAACCAGAGATAGACTAGCGTCTCAGCTCGCCTCCACGGCTGAGCTACCACTCCAACACAGCTACGATAAACCCAACTCCTCACAAGCAACCCGTCAAGCCACAATTTGGCAGCGTAACATTACGCTAACCGTTTCCCCCTTTCTTCCTTCCTTTCCCCTTCTTATATAGAATTTGAAACCCACCTTCTTTCTTAAATCATTAATTAATTAATTTTTAATGACCAACCTCAAAACATTCTCTGTCGTCCAAGTGTTGCTCATCCCTATGGTTCTCCAAAAATTAATTTCTCTTTAATTATTAAAAGACTCAATTCCCTCACTCCCCCAAAAATCGCTCCTTAATTTACTCCTTAATTTACTCCTTAAATTACTCCTTAATTTACTCCTTTAATACTCCTTAAATTACTCCTTAATTTCTAGTCTCTTTAATTCTATTATTTAATTCTCTCTTGCTATTTTTATTTTTGAACCCAAAAGATAAATGCGGTTTTTAATCTTTTCAATATATTTTAAATTCCTAGCTTTTATACTCTCACACTTTAATAAATTTCATTTCTTCTTTATCATTTACAAGCCATGGGTTTCACTTAATTTAATTCCCTCATTACTTTACCCCCTTTACTTTTAAGAAGACTTTAATTAACACCTAGGAGGGTTTTAGCTTAGGCCCTATGGTTATTTTTGTAGGATCTTTCCTTAGGGCTTGTCAAAATTTGTCTTAGAGATGTTTTAATTTAGGTTTTGATTTGAACAGGGCAACAATTTAATTAGGGGAGTCGTTTTTAAGAATTTTATCAAGCGTAAAGGTTTTAGAGTCATCCAGGTTGTCTCATCATCATCATCCATGCGACGTGCCCTTCAAGATGCACTACATTCTCCAAGGGTGCCACTCGCCTCGTTTGCTTCCATTGCGCGACATGCCCTTCAGGATGCACCACGTGCTCCAAGGGTGCCACTCGCTGACTTGTATTTCTTTGCGCGACATGCCCTTCAGGATGCACCACGTGCTCCAAGGGTGCCACTCGCTGACTTGCAATTCTTTGCGCGACGTGCCCTTCAGGATGCACCACATGCTCCAAGGGTGCCACTCGCTGACTTGACGGATTGGTAGACTCTATAACCCCTGGAGTCAACACTCCGCCAGGTGAACTTGTGGGAGACTAAGGGCTCTAAGGAATAAGGCCCCTGCCTTATTGCGCGCCCCTTAGAATCATCGTGAGTGACTGTCACAGTCTGCCCTCACGGCATCGTGGATCCTCTCGAACTAGGTAATCATTAACCTACAGTTCGAGCCATGGCGGGAGTGCTAGTAGGCTGTGGTAGGGCTGCTGTCCACACCTCTCACTCAAACTCTCTGGAACTCATGTGTGGCCCCTTTACTCCATATGTGATTCTTGGTCGGAAATCTATTGTCATCCTGCATCATCAACCATCATGTTAGATCATGTCAACAACATATCATAAAATCAATAGCATATCATCAAAACAAAACAATATCACCGTAATGAAACAACTCAATTAGCCCACTCCCTGACTCAATCCGGAGTCCAATGGAGTTCCACCGATGCCTCTGCATCCTCAAGGTCTGAAACCCTACACACTCAATGCAACTGAGTCAACAGCACCTGTCTACACCAACGTAGTAAAAACATCCTGTCAAATAACTTAGTGCATCATAATGAAGGAAAAAGTTTTATCATCATAAAGATCCAGATCACTTGCGAACAAGTGTCATCAAAGAATAAGTTTGGTAAGTGCGCCAGAGCGGGATGTTACACAACTCTTGTGAGGGTGCATTGAAAGCGATGTAGCCATATGAAGTCATCATTCAAGGAATTGGATGAGAACCATAAATGATAGGTCATTAGATGATATACCAGATACTCTTCATCGTTTCCCTCAAACTTCAAAATGTTTGAGGATGGTTTGGTGGGGACCTCGGGCCCATTTAGATCATTACATATTGAGTAATTCATGATTTTCTATAGGTCTGACAAGTTTAAATTTTCCATAAATGGAAGTGTCGACTGCAACCACAAATTTGAACTAGCAAGGTTGGAGCTCCCATGTTGATTAAAAATTGGAAAAGGATACCCTAGATTATTACTGACATGAGGTTTCTAGGAAGCGTTTTCTCATGGGACATGGTTTTGATTGAAAATGTTAAATCTATGGTTAAAAGGAGGAAAACCTCCACCCATCTTGTTTTTGTAAGAGGAAATAAGGTTTCCCTTTGTTGACATACCTTGTGAATAGAAATCCCCTTGTTTTGGGGTGTTCTCAATCGGGAAGGGGTTTACTCCTAATGGAATCCCTTGCAAAAGGAATGACCCTTGTGCAAGATTCCATTTACCTTGAAATGGGTTTCCTCCTTTCGACATTCGAAATGAAGGGAAGGGACTACTCCCAAACCCACCAAACAATGTGAAAGGGTTAGAATATGAAGGCATGTTGGATGATTGAAATCCTTCTCCCATAACATCTACAAAAGGATTAGGGAAAGAATATAGGAATAACATGATCCCAAGTGAAGGGAATGATGGAGGGAAGTTTTGTCTTCCTTAAGAAAAATAATGGAGGGGAGTTGAAGAACTCCATGATCCAATGTTAATACTTTGAGGAATCAACTGATAACCAACTAATAGGTTCATCATGCCTATCAATGGCATCCCAAATGAGAAAACATCAAAATAAAAATGAAATGAAGGATTCATACTTGAAGGATGACGAGACCAAAATATTTGTGGCATAGAGCCTCTAACCGATGTGACTACCATAGTCTGAACCACATTACTTGTCTGGTGATGGACCTTTCACTTACCTTTTAATTATCTTAATAAGAAATTGGGAATTTGTTCATTTAATTATCAATCTAGGGTGGTATTGACTTTTGATCTATCATGCAGTGTATATGCAAAAGAATATGTTTGTTTATGTAAATTTTGTAGTATGATAATTTCACAAATCAAGCATTCAAGGACACTTGGATCAAGTCACCATATTATGCTAATTCTAAATTGCATGAAAGTAAATGTCAAACATGCAGGAAATGAACATCACGCTTGTGGAAATAAATCATTCTTGTGGAAAATGAATCACTCTTGCAAAATATAGATCACTCTCGTGGAAATTGAAACTACACTTACAAAATTTAAATTGCACTTGCTAAATTAAAATCATGTTGTAGAATCGAAATCACACTTCGCGGGAATTGAAACACACGTGTTGAACTGAAATCACAGTGAGAAGGAAATTAAATATATGATATGTCCTAATGGTGACTAATTTCAATATTATGGAATCGGTGTTCACAACAACCATGTATCTCTCATCGATCATAAAACTATAAAAAAGTAGTCAATGAAGGTGGAGCTACAAGTAGAGTTGAAACAATATGAGGAACAAAAAAAAAGGATTTATAGAGACTCGAGTTGCAACATAAAATGATCACAACACGAATTGCAACAAATAGATTCACATGGATTTCATTTTTAGAATAGATATAAGATTGTTTGTGGCTTATAATCAAGATCATGCAATGCAAACTTTAGAATTCGAATTCAATGACTTGTAGCAGAAAGAGAAATATAGAAAGATGAATGAATTGCAACTCACTTGTAAAACTATATTACTTCAATTAACAATTCAGATACCACATAGATTGCAACTATTCCACACAAAGTTAAGTTTATACAAGAAACAATTTAAAATCATAAAAATGAATCTACTCAAATCTTTGATTCCAAATATGAAAGTAAATCCACACAATGCACTTTTATATTCACAATTCTAGTAATTGCAACAAATCGAGAAATAAATATGAACGAGAATCATAAGTACAACAAAATACTAAATTATAAAAATAGAGAATGTAACTATAGTTTCTAACTTTATAGAGAGTACCTAGATAATTAGGAAGGGGCCCTACCCACTTAGACAAGGCACGGGAAGATTAAATTAGAATCACACGAATGCTCAACACATCCAAACAAAAAATAGTGAAAGCATGACAATAATTATATTATGAAAAAGTTTGTAAATAGAGAAGAAAATGTGCAATTACACACAAAAAAATTCCTTCTCCCTGACCTCCAATAGCTCGAGTCCTCTTATAATACATTCATAATATAAAATCATGTAATTTTTAAACCTGTGAAGTAAAGAAATGCATATTTATTCTTAAGAAAAACAAAATTTAATCAATGGCTCATACAAAGAGTACACATAGATTTTATTCTGGAAACCCTCAACCAGGAAAACCTTTCTTATATTCATTATATAGAATTTCACCATTCACCATACAATATATACAATGTTTTTAGGTATTCCGTAAATACCAAAACCCTAATCCCTTAATCCAAGATTAATTTAGTAAACCGCTAAAAATAGCAAAATCCGCTAAACATAACAAAAATAGCAAAAGACGTAGTTATTGAATCTGACGCGCCCACACACACACATGCAAATAATATAACACATAACCAACATTCTCCCACTTGTTGTTTTCTTTTCATCTACTGGTATATAATATTATATATAGTCAACAATCCAGGGAAGCAATGCCCATTGTTGCTCTACACCAGGAGAACTTTTCTGTGCTCACAGACTTCGTCAATGAAACTGCAACATTCTTCAAAGTGTCAACCTTTTCCAGTAACACCTTCTTTTCCTCAACCATGTCTCTCACAAAGTGATAATGAATATCAGTGTGCTTTTTCTTCGAATGATAAGCTGGGTTATTTGCCAGGAATATTGCACTCTGACTGCTGTCACAATCTAATCTCACTGGTTGTTGTACCAACCCAATACATGAACACAATATTTGTAACCATACTGCTTCCTTTCTTGCATGAGTGGCTTCCATGTATTCATCTTCTGTAGTTGAGAGTGCCACTACAACCTGTCTTTTTCTCATCCAACTGATTTCTCCTCCAAATAGGTTAAACACATACCCACTTGTAGATCTTCTGCGATCCAGATCTCCAGCCCAGTCTGCATCAACAAAGCCATGTATTCCCACCACTCTGTTCAATCCTAGTCTTCCTTGGTAGCACGATCCATAACTGGTAGTGCCATGAAGATACTTGAAGACCCTCTTTACTGATGTCCAATGCTCCTTCCCTAGTTTGGACATATACCTGCTCAAAAATCCCACTGCATGTGCAATGTCCAGTCTAGTACAAACCATTGCATACATGAAACTGCCAACTGCACTGGCATACGGAACATGGGACATGTCCTATTCTTCTTCCTGTGTCTTGGGACACTGATCTGCAGATAACTTTACAATTATAGGAATAGGAACCTTGACTGGTTTACTTCCATGCATATTAAACCTCTACAATATCGTCTCAACATATCTTCTCTAATTCAACCAAAGTTTCCTATTTGCACGATCTCTTTTAATCTCCATTCCTAGAATGAAGTTAGCAGCATCGAGATCCTTCATGTCAAATTTGGAGGATAGCTGTGATTTCACCTCCTTGATAACATCCATGTTATTTTCTACCAACAACATCTCATCAACATACAACAGTACATAGATTAAGTGATTACCAACCTGCTTGGAATATACACAGTGATCAACCATACTTCTCACAAATCCCAATTCAAGGATGTATGTATCAAAATTTTGGTACAACATCCTAGGTGATTACTTCAAACCATATAGTGACTTATTTAGCTTACAAACCAACTCTTTCTTTCCCTTCACTATAAATCCTTCTGGTTGTTTCATGTAGATTTATTCTTTCAGATCCCCATGTAGGAATGCAGTCTTCACATCCATGTGTTCCACTTCAAGATCAAAAGCAACATCAATAGATAAAAGAAATCTAATAGAAGTTAACTTAGCAAAAGGCGAAAAAATCTCACCAAAGTCAATTCCGTCTACCTGGGAATAACCTTTTGCTACTAGCCAAGCTTTGTATTTCTCCACTTTTCCTTCTGCATTAAAATTATTCTTAAACAACCATTTGCTACCAATAGATTTTCTTCTAGCTGGAAACTCAATTATATCCCATGCCTCATTCTTATCCAAGGCATCCATTTCTTCAACCATGGCCTTCTTCCATAGTTTACTATCCTTTAAATTCATTGCTTCCCTGATAGTTTTGGGATCATCATCAGTAACAGATAAAGAAAAATTGAAATGAAAATTAGGTGGACTATACCTTTATGGTTGCATTTTATCTCTCACTGATCTCCTCAATACTAGGGTATGAGGTTCTTCTTCTTCTTCTTCTGCTTCCTCTTCTTCAGATGATTTAGATTTTGCATCATCCAACTCAAGCTCTATTTTCTCAGGTTCGTCTTGCATTGGTAGGAATTCTTGTTTGTAAACATCCTTTACCTCTCTGAAAACAACATCTCGACTGTAAACAATCTTCTTGGTTTATGTGTTCCAAAGATTATAACCTTTCACACCATCTTTATAACCAATAAAGATACACTTTTCAGCCTTTTTATCCAACTTACTCCTATTTTCCTTTGGAACATGTACATAATCATCACAACCAAAAACTCTAAGATGTTGAAGAGAGGATTTCTTTCCAGACCATACCTTGTGTGGAGTTTTATCATCCAACATTGATGAAGGTGATCGATTGACCAGGTAACATGTTGTACCCACTGCCTCTGCCCAAAATTCACGTCCTAACCTGACACCGCTGATCATGCTCCTTGAGTTTTCTAATAATGTCATGTTCATCCTTTATGCAACTCCATTCTACTAAGGAGTGTATGCAGTAGTCTTCTCCCTTTCTATATCACACTTCTTACATAATTCTTCAAATTCATTTCTGCAGAATTCTCCACCATTATCTGTTCTCAATACCTTTATTTTATTCTCTGTCTGATTTTCTACCAGAGCCTTAAACTCTTTAAATTTATCAAATACCTCATATTTATTTCTAAGGAAATAAATCCATGTGTTCCTTGAAAAATCATCTATGAATGAAACATAATACACAGATTTACCTAAGGGTAGAACATGAACAGGTCCAAACACATCACTGTGTATCAACTCTAAGATCCCCTTTTCTCTTGTAGCACTAGATGGGAATCTTACTCAATTATGTTTACCATATATGCAATGTTCAGAGAAATCAAAATCCATAGTGAAATTAGCTATACCTTCAACCATACCTTTTCCATGTAGTGTTCGAAGGCCTTTTTTTCCAATATGCCCCAGTGTTTGATGCCACATCATGGTCTTATTTTCTGGTACAGTATTGGTCTTGTCTCCTTCATTTCTCTGCTTAGGGACAACATAACTATTACACCCATTAGTATAAGTTTTTCCCAACAACTTGTACAGAGTTCCACACCGAAATCCCCTCATCAACACCATTTCTCCTCATACCATCTTGCAAGTGTTCTTTCCAAATATAGTATCCACTCGTGCATCATCCAACTTGCTTATAGATATTAGGCTCTTGGCAAGTTTTGGAATGTGCAGAACCCTGGGGAGAGTTCTAATCCTTCCATATTTTAGCAACAACTTAACCCTTCCATGTCCCATGATTTTGGCTATCGAGTCATCTCCTAGGAATACATCACCACCATCATATTTTTCATATTCAAAGAACCACTCCCTGTGAGGAGTCATATGGTATGACGCACTTGAGTCGATCAACCATACATCATAGTCTACATGTGTACTCATAGATGCTAGGTAAACATCACCTCCTTCTTCAGTGAAGGTTTTCGCCTCTGTGGAAGAGGTACTATCAGATCCCTTTGGTTTTTCAACCTTCTTAGACTTACAATCTTTCTTATAATGCCCTGTTTTACCACACTTCCAACATTTACTCAAAGATTTTCTTTGAGACTTAGATCTACCTGTAGATTTAGATCTCCACCCATAAAGCTTACCAGGATTCCTGTCTTGAGTATGCCCTCTTACAAATAAATCATATGTGCTATGACCATCCATGCTTTTTCGCCTCATCTCTTTATATAACAAGGATGCAACTACATCCTCATACTTCAATGTAGATTGAGTGGTACTACCTATTGCTACAACCAGATTATATCAAGAGTATGGCAAAGAACATAACAAAGTAATACACTTATCTTCTTCTGCAATCATAATATTAACAGAGCCAAGTTGACTTACCATAGTATTAAAGGCATTTATATGTTCTATCACAGAATCTCCATCTTCCATCCTAAGATGATACAACTTCTTTCGAAGAAACAACTTGTTTACAAGGGAATTTGATTGATACAAATTCCCCAACTTATCCCATAGTTCCTTGGTTGTAGATTCTCCTAAGACATTCAACAACACCGAATCTGCCAGGAAGAGTCGAATATTACTCCTTGATCTTTTGTCCAACTTCTCCCAATCTTCCTTAGACATAACAATAGGTGGTGTACTAGAATTTTGTGCACTAGTAGGTTGTGTACCAGTCGTCTATGTGCCAGTAGGATGCATACCAGTAGGCTGAGTACCAAGATCCACAATGATCCATTATTCTTTGTCTACAAGAAGGTCCTCCATCTTCAGCTTCCATAGCTCAAAGTTTTTATTGTTGAACTTCTCTATCTCGATTCTAGAATAACTCACCATTCCTCTTTCTGCACTCAAATCACCACTGCAAAATCTCCCATTAAACCCATGTTTATCACAGACCCAAGATAAACTTGATCTATCAAGACTGAGCCAAACCCTCAACAACAAAGGCGTCCCTATGAAGCCAAAAGCGAGCTCTGATACCACATGTAAGTTTTAAACCTGTGAATTAAAGAAATGCATATATATTCTTAAGCAAAACAAAATTTAATCAATGGCTCATACACAGAGTACACAGATATTTTATACCGGAAACCCTCAACTGCGAAAACCTTTCTTATATTCATTATATCAAATTTAACCATTCACCATACAATATATACAATGTTTTTAGGTATTTTGTAGATACCAAAACCTTAATCCCTTAATCCAGGATTAATTTAGTAAACCACTAAAAATAGCAAAAACCGACCAAAACA
>ML788781.1:38499-49749 GCA_009831015.1 Picea engelmannii
GCACTACTACGAGGGATCGTCAGATGCATTTGTTGAATATGATGTGCCCACACACACACATGCAAAGAATATAACACATACCCAACAAATCATACAAGAGACATATGGAAAACCATGTCGAGTAGGTTGTTCATATGTTATCTCTATCTCTAGGAAAGGTGGAGCATTGTTGATTCGATGGATGAAACAACATCTTCATTTAGGTGCTATTCTATTTGTTGATCACCTCTATGAGCAATCATGATGCAGTTGATGTGTTGGCCAAGGTTTATTTAGGACTACAACATCAAGAGAACTGTCACATGCTGAAGTGCAACAAATTTCATTTGGAAATGCAACTCTAGTTGAGTCAATTCTATCTAGAATGTCAACAAGTGGGTCTTTGGTAGTTATGTCAATTTGGAATAGAAGAAAAAAAAATATCAATCGGAACTGTAGCAACTAAAATGTCAGTTGGGACTGTAGCAATGGTGTTTCACCTTTGAGAATTGCAACAACAGTGTTGCAGTTGCTTGGAATCGCAACAATGGTGTTGCAACATTTATAGACCTTTTCTACATAAACATGTTAGTGCAAAGAAACGGAAAATTCTATGGAATACATGCAATAATAATTGTAAAATGGCATGGAATATGTGAATTGCACCTTGGTATCAAAATAGAGAAGTTATATGGAAGAGATGTCTTAGAAATGAAATGATCATAAAAATGGTATGGGAAAAGGTGCTATATGGGTGCCAAAAAGATGTCAATTCAGGGGCCCATAATCCTCTCCCCCCCCCCTGCCCAAAAATATTGCATTTCCTCATGAAACTGCAATTCAATCAACTAGAGAGATCAAAAGTGCAATGGAGGTTAGTGACCTTGCCTTGTACCTCCTCTTCCTCTTTGTTTATTTTGTCAATATCGACTGCTCTTATTGTATCATATAATAGTGTCTTCTCATCCTGAGTCTGTGTGCTTATGTCCACTATTATTCCTTATAGGGTATGAATATCCTTTTCTTGAGTTAGTCCTTTTTCTTCTAACCCAATATTGGGTTCCCGTATAGCAAGGGAGCTTGCTGCAGAGAATCCTTTTATCTTGGGTTTCTTGTTTTCAAGCTTGTCATTCAAGAATTTCACATCTAATTGTTGTTTCATATTTTTCATGTGTAGCATTTTATTATATATAACTAATGATGCACATCTAGGAAAATTATGAAGAATATTTACCCAATTTCGAGTAACGTTGGTGGTTTTTGATGGTTCATGTTGATCCTTATTCATTGTGTCTTCAATATCTGTTCCTATTTGTTTGAGTTGTGGAACAACTATCTTTGCTAGATGGATTGTTGTCAGTTATTGTGTTGCGACAATGGTATTGGAATGATTAATATCTAATGAATCAAGTGGTCGGTCCTTAGGAGTACCCAACACTAGATCTTATGTGATAGTGGGGATCTCCTGTTCCTAGCAAATGGAAATATGTTATTCAAGAGGACCCTCCACCAGTTCTTCTGTTTCAGTGGGAGTCTCTTGTTCCTAGGTGATGGAAAATTCTTGTTTAAGGGTACCCTCCACTGGTTCTTGTGTTTCAGGGTGAGTCTCTTCCTCTAATTCCTTTATATATGTTTGATGAATTACCGTCAATCCCTATCCAAGGATTGTTGGCTCTGTAGTTCTTATTTCTTCTTCTGCTACTATATCCATTATTGGGTTTTCATTTGAACCTGGTGATGTCCGAGTATCGATTGTTGTTTCTTGTTGATTTGCAACATTTTCTTCATCCTAAGTTGTAGCGACAATATAAAACTTTGTTTCCTTCTTCTTTGGGATCAAGTTTTTTCATTTATGATACCCTCACATTCATTTTGTGGTCGGTTTTTTGTTAAGGACATCAATATCTCTTTCATGGGATTCTAGTGGATTTATGTTCTGAGCCATTTTTCTTGTCAACCTATCAAACTTCATTTGTCACAGGGTAGTAGCAATCATTTCTTCTTGTGTTGGTGGTGGAATCGCTACTACCGGAGGGGGGGGCATAAGTGAAATGATTGGATCTTTTCTAGGCCCAAGTAGTGATTGGATAATGTCATTCCAAATGCATCCATTCTTCTAGAAGTCTTGTTCAATGACTAATTTTATGAGTCCATGGTATGTGATAATGTCATTGGGGGTTTTGTCCATTCAAAATAGCATTGTTATCATATGCAAAGTGTGAAAGAGGAAATATGGCATGTTAGGGAGGAGGTCATGACTAATATGGTCAAGGAGTATGATATGTGGTAGGTGGATGGTAGTGTAATGGCCCTCATAGGGAAAGTAGTGCTGGAAAAACATGACCATGTCTAACCAGGGTGCGATAAGGCCTATCGATAAAAAATCATGCCTCTCTTAACCAAATCTTCTCCTAATTCAATAAATTGTTGGATAACATCAGGTTGTCGAGTTCATTTAATGTACCAACATTATCTTGTTTTTGGTAACCCAGTTGCTTCAGCCACTGCTTCCTATGTTACTTAAACCTGAATTTCAACCACTATGGTTTGTTCACCTTTGACATTGATGGAAAACTATAAGGAAATCCCATCATCATACCCCTCAGACTTGTCAAAATAGTCAATCCATCCCGCCTGTTGGAAATTTTGTCGAATATCATCATATGATTTAAGTAACAAGGGGTTAGTAGGCTCTCTTCGTATGAGTGCTTCTCCCATGGAATTCCTTCCTCTGCTAATCGATGATCGAAAATTACACTTGAACTACTATCAAATTGGGTAGAGGATTTGAGAGGTGTAGTTATGGGAATGGAAATAGTGGCGAAGGGTAGAAAATAATAGAATGATAGTTGCAATGAACAATAATAATTCCACTTTAAATAAATTATTATAGTTTCTCATTAGAATCCATACCTTTCTCCTCTTACCTTAGGCAAGTGCATGGTGATGGTGTGTCTACACAATTGTCTGCCCCATCGCTGACATAGTCATGTTAGTGGAAGTCACATGTCATGAATGTGACAAAACTAGATTTGTAGCGCTATAGAAGTGCAATGATTGTATATTTTTAGAATATTTAAAATGTAGGTTGGGGAGAGATTCATATGTTGTGGTTGTGTCTTGCAACATCATGGAAATGGAGGAAAGGGAAATTTGCATAGGAACTGCAACAATGAGGCAGTGAGGGAAAGGGAAATTTGCGTTGGAAATGTAGCAACGAGGGAGTGAGGGAAATGGAAAGTTTCAATGGAAATGTAACAAAGGAAAAAAATAAAGGGAAATTTATGCAGGTCGATTTCAGTATGGTAGTAGTGATGAGAGAAAATGGAATAACAAAAGAACATTTACAATACGAGTTGCACATGAAGTCACAATAGTGTGAGTTGTGGTGATAGAGCTGCAACATTGAGAGCTGCAACGACATGTAGTGTGATCAATAAGGAATATGGAAAGTGGGACTATGGAATGGAGTTGTGGTCGCCTTAGTAATGGAAGGAGACATAAAGGGGCATAGGGCTACAAGTGAAGTTAGATCCTGATAAAATAGAATTTTGAAACAAAGAATGGGACTATGAGTGGGAAATAGTTGTGCAAGGAGACGTGCATCAAACATAATTGCAATAACAAGAATTGCAGCAATGGGAGTTACAACAACAAGAACTACAACAATTAGGACTGCAACAACATTGTTCTCTTATGCATTTCCCAAAAAAGAAAATAATTAGAAAACATTTTTTATTTTGAGAAGGGTCCTGACATAATCATCTAAAAACCAGGAAGTGCCCTTCTCAAAATTATTATTATTATTTTTATTGTTATTGTTATTTTTATTTTTTTTAATTTTACTTTTAATTTTTTTAATTAATTTAATTTTAATTTATTTTATAATTTTTTGAATCCTTTTTTTTTTAATTATGAAAGCAGGAACAAAATGGGTCACCCAATAGGGGTTTCCCCTTTGTGTACAATTTTCGGGTTGTTATCGGGCCATCCACTGATAAATCTATTAAGAAAGGATTCTTTGGATAGGGGTTTACGATAGAGATGAAGCGTGTGTCCATTATCCATGAAAGGAATTCTATATGCATATATGCTACATAGTTGGATGGATCTGCTATCATATACTATATCGATCTCTTATGGACCAAGCCATTTTGTGTGGAAATTCCCTCAGAAGTCCTTGAACATGGAGTCGAATAATAAATTCCATTCTCTATCTTTAAATTTCTTCTTCTTAATGATATTGTCGTGCCACTAAGCTTGCTTATGCTAAATCAGTATTGTGTGGTGGAGGGCATCCTGAAGAATTTCATCTAATTCATTTAGTTGAAGTATCCTCTGTTGTTGAGCTTCAATTAAATACATTCCAAGTTGTATGATTTTTCTTTGTGTTTGGATCTTTATCTCAATTGGAAAAATTACACTCTTTCCATACACTAATGCATACAAAGTGTAGTCAGTAGTAGTTCTCCATGTCATTCTGTAGGCTCATAGGGATTAAGGTAACCTCTTAGCGCAATCCTTGAGATGCAATCTAAAATTTTATGTGATGATGGTCTCAAGGATATTATTTATTCCTTCTACCTATCCATTTTCCTGTGGGTGATATGGAGTGGTAACCCTATGTTTTATCCTGTATTTTTCCATAAAATCCTTGAGAAACCTAGAAGTGAACTTCGTTCCTCCATATGTGAAGATATCCCTCGGTATTCCAAATATGGTGAATATTCCATCATGAAGAAATTACACCACTTCTTTTTCCATGGTGACCGAGAGTGCCTTAGCTTCCATCCATTTTATCAAGTAGTATGTAAACACAAGGAAGTAAGATTTATGATGGGAGGTAGGGTTGATTTTCCCCACAAAGTCCAGGGACCATTTTTCGAAGGGTTCTCATTCTATCTTTGGTTGTAGCAACATCTCATCTGATTGAATGAGTCTTCCCATGCGCTGGTAGTTGTCACACCTTTTGACAGATTCCTTAGCATCTCTAAATATCATGGGACAATAGTACTCTTGGTGTAGTACCTTGTACCTAGTCCACTTATATACAAAATGGCCTCCACATGTGTTGTCATGGAAATATTTTAAAATCTCATGGATCTCATCCTCTCGGCCACATTGTCTAATGATTAGGTCTAGACCTTTGTGAAAGATACAACCATCAATCCAAGAAAATATCCAACTCTATTTAATGATATTATGTCATTATTTTCTAGATAGATGTTGTGGTAACTGACCTGCAGTAAAATAGTTAGAAATATCTACAAACCAAAGAGAGTCAGCAAAAATTTCAAACAAGTGTTCCTTAGGAAACAAATATTCTATAGATATCTCATTTTTGTTATATGTAAATCTAGAAAGAAAAATAAACCACTACATTGTCTTAACCTAGTTTATCTAGGATGGTAATATCAAATTCTTGCAATAAACGTAACCACCTAGTGGTTCTTCCATTGGTAATGGGTTTGTTCATTAATTATTTAATGGAGAAATGATCAATGTGCAATATTATTTTATATCTCGTAATGTAATCCTGAAGCTTGTTAATAACATGTATTATTGCAAAAAAATCCTTCTTTGTTACTGTATATTTTAAATATTCTTGCATAACATTCTTGTTGATATAATAGATTGCATATGAATCCTTTCCTTCTTGTTTACCTAGGATAAGTCCAATGGCAGTGTCGTAAGCGTGTGTAAATATGTGGAATAGGAGGGACCAATATAGATATCGTAAGACAAGAGCTTCAAATACTTTAGTATTCAATTCATCTAGTGCATGTTGACATGTATCTGTCCATAAAAATTCACAATATTTAGTTAGTAAGGTTAATAAGGGAAGAGAAATTTGTGAATAGTTTTAAATGAAACAACGATAATAACCGGTATATCCTATGAATATTCGTATTTGTTTTTGTGAAGTTGGAGTAGGAAAATTCAGTATTAATTTGATATTTACAGGATCCACATCATTTTATTTTGCTGAAATGTGATTCCCTAATACAATTCCTTCAATTAACATCATCTAGAATTTTTCATTATTGAGTGCAACATGAGCTTCCTTACATCGTATTGGGGTCTTTTCTAAATTGTCCAATTCTTGATCAGATTCATCACCATAGGTTTTGAAGTCATCCATATAGATTTCTACAAAATCATGTATTAGATCGGAAAATATACCTATAACAACTCTCTGAAAGGTGTAAGGTGCATTATAGAGTCCAAATGGTATAACACGATAAGAGAATGTAACCCATGGACAAGTAAATGTCATTTTATCTTGGTCTTGCAGTGCAATCTGGATTTGATTATAGCCATTGAAACCATCGATGAAACAAAATTATTTCTTTCTTGTTAATGTGTCCAGGACCTGGTCAATAAATGGAAGTGATAAAGGGTATTTATGTGTATCCTTATTAAGTTCATTAAAATTTGTGCAAATTCTCCATTTATTCCCCTTTTTAGGTACAGTGACAAGAAGGGAAACCCACTTACTATCAGATATGGGATAAATGAAGCCAAAAAAAAGAAACTTGTGTAACTCATACTTGACTATGTATTTCAGGGATGGATTTATCCTACGATAAGATTGGCAAATGTGTCAAAATCCTTCCTTGATATTGATGTGGTGTATGCATATATCAGGATGGATTCCTTTCATTTCATTGTAATTCCAGGAAAATGAATCAACATTCAGTTGTTTTAATACTTGTATAAGTCACAGTTTCTGTTGTTTGTTGATCCCTTGGTTAATTTTAAAGGTTTTTCTAGGGGAAATTTCTATAGTTTCTAAAGGGGGATATTCTTATTTTTGTGGTACTTCATGTTATATAGGTGGGGTATCTACTATAGTGAGAGAATATTGAGCCTCGAGTTGCATAATTTGTTCAAGGATTTATTATTTGTTTGAGGGTAAGGAGGAGGCTATGAAATCATTGATTTCTTAATCTTCTTTTTTCTCCCTAATGGAAAAATATTGGTCTATGGAGAGGAATTGATGATCCTCTTCCTTGTCATCACTATCTTCTCCTTCATCCCAAAGTGGTGGGTCCAAATATATACTAGGCTGAGTAGGAGGATAGAGGTTTAATTGTTTCAATGAAGAACTGTGAGAGATATTCATGTTGCCTTATCTATAGTCGATATAAGCATTGGTCGTGGCTAGCCATGTTCTTCCAAAAATTAAAGGATACCCTCCCAAAGAGGTCTTTGGTTGTAAGACCATAAAATCTGCAAGATATTCCCATTAATCGATGGAGATTACTACATATTCCAAGATACCTCCTGGTTTAATGGTTGATCTATCAAATAGTTGAAGGACAATGGGGTTTACCCTAAGATCTATGAGTCCTAAATCTTGCATCAACTGTGGCCAACCATGGTGTCCCAAAAATTAAAGGATGCCCTCCCAAAGAGGTCTTGGGCTATAAGACCATGAAACATGCAAGATATTCCCATATCCATGGAAATAACTACAGATTCCAAGATACCTTCTGGTTTAATGGTTGATCTATTGGATAGTTGAAGGACAATGGGGGTTTCTATAAGACCTGTGAGTCCTAAAGCTTGCATGGTTTCTTGTGTCATCACATTAATGGAAGCTCTGAAGTCGATTAATGTGTTACAAATGAGGGTATTTTTAATTTGCACATTAACAACATGACTTCCATGATCAAATTATTTATCTACAAGAACTCTCTCGATCAATAGGTCAAATAGTTTTACCATGACATGCACAGTTTGAGGGTCTTTTATTTTTCTAACGAGTTTCAAAATACATAGTTCCCGTATAGATTTTGAATAAATTGGTACATTTTTAATGTCTTGAAAAATAATTATTTCCAGACACACATATTTTAGCTCTCCCAAGAAATAAAATCCAGGTTGAGTACAAGGATTATCTAGGCTTAACCTTTCAGGATAGGGTGGGTTTTGAAATTAAGGGTAGGCATTGTTATTTTTTGAAGGTTCATGAGATTGTAATTGTTGTGACTCCTTATTGTGAATAGCCTCATTAATATATTCAATAGTAATAGGAGGTTGGTCTTTGGTTATATTCCTCTCATATTTAAGGTGAATATCATTACAATCCAGGGAGGAGATTAAATAGGTGAGGAAGGTAGCAATTCTAACAACTTGTGTTGGTTCTCCTGGCCTTCCATTATTGGGGTTAGGAATGGGTTTTATAGCTTATTTTTCTTGAAGGGGTGAGGAATATGATGCTTTCATTTGAAGAGGGGGAAGAAGTTGCATGGTTGTTTGTGCCATAAGTTGTTGAGGACCTCCTAGAGTGTTTCTCCACCCTTGTTTCAATTTCTAGTTTGGGGGAGGATATTAAGCCCTAATATTGTCTCATTACCCCTTAATTGGGGCATATTATATTAGTAATTTTATTGTATTTATGTCAGCTTTAGGCCATTAGTTGTAATTATACCTCCTAGTCTTCTATATATACCAAGGAGACATTTTCATTTTGAATCATCTTTTACTTGAACATTTAAGTGGGGTAAAAGGAGGTTTCCCCCCTCGAAGAGGCTTATTATATTAAATTATCTCTTTTTCAAGGTGCTGAGTACTTTTTCTGAGGTTTTTCTATGTTATATTGATATTTGGTTCTTAACATATGGTATCAGAACTCAAGGTCTTGGGGTTTCCTTGCTACATCTGAGACACCTTGGAATTTTAGCTATAACTTGTTTTCTACAACGTTTCAGAAGGAACGGCTTGGAGGATATTTAGTAGACAGATAAAGGTATGTGGGTTCAAAATTCATCTCCCGAGGCCTTATAATTTCAGAGATACAACATGTACAAGATAGTGTTCTGGAATCATCCTGAACTGAGTCATTGCGGAATTTTCGCTAAAAAACATTTTTTGTAATGTTTCAGACCCTGAACTATGGAGGCTATTTAAATAAATTAGTAAGGTATCTATGGTAAAAATATCAACTTTTGGGTCATCTTAAATTTGTAGATACACCCTGTGTAAGATAGGGTATCTGACTAGTCCTATTGACTAGTCTCAAGAAGGTGTTCCAGATAAAACAATAATAAATTCTTCGTAGAGTATCTAAATTTAGTGGGACTTGTTTCATTGGATCGTGGACAGTCAGTAATATTTCTGTTGCAAGTTTCAGAATTTTATATCAATTATTTTGTGTGGGGCATGCTATACAAGTGAGATCTCCTGGAAAGGCAAAAAATCAGCAAGTTGTGGGGAAGTTACCATAATTTTCACTTGGTACATCCAATTTTGATCAGACATGTGGCATTGCAGAGAAGAAATATTAGAGAACTACATAAAACAAAGTTTCATACCCAGAAGGGCCGAAACTTGGGAGATACAATAGAGGAAATATTGTCTAGCAGAACCACTTCAAAATCAAGGTTCAAAAGTGATACTTGGCCAACATGCCACCAAAAAAGGGAACTTCTACACCAAATAAGCCTCCAGAAAATCCTACTTGGACTCTTGATGAAGGTGAGGAAATGCATAGGGACATAAATGAATTAAAAAAGAAGATGGATTCAATGGAAGCTAAGTTGGATACTAAGATGGATTGAATGTAAGCTAAGTTGGATACTAATATGGATGGCTTAAAAGGGGAGATCATGGAAGTATTGAAACATTTTCTAACAAAGAAGACACCTAAAAGTGAAAGTACATCCCATGCAATTCATGATGAGGACACAAGGAAGGTGAATCAAGAATGGAGAAACTCCAACTTTGGTTTAAAGACCAACCATGTTCCTAAGATTGATATGAGGAAGTTTGATGGCAAGGACCCAATCACATGGATACTTCAGATGGAGCAATTCTTTGATCTCCATAATGTGCCACATACGCAAAAGGTACGAATTACTTCTTTATATTTAGAACCTAATCAATTTGTATGGTATCGATGGCTTTGTTCTTGCCAATCACTCGCCACTTGGACAATTTTCATGGAAGAAATGATAGCACACTATGAGGATACAAGGAGCAATACCTTCTTTAGCCAATTTATAAATCTCAAGAAAAAGGGTTCAGTTATCGAGCACATTGAGAACTCCCAACGATTGAATATAAAGGTAACTGATATTCGATATGAGCACTTGATTGATGTATTCATAGGAACTTTAAAGTATAACATTCAACATGAGATTTTTCTTTGGTAACACAAATCATTGGAGAATGCATTTAAGGTGGAAAGAAATGTTGAAAGTAAAAATATGGCTATGGCTACTAGAAGGACCAATCCTACAATCTATAGAGAGAAAAATGCTCCTTCTTCTAAAACACCTCAACCTACAAGGTTGACACCTCAACAATTGGAGGAAAGAAAAGCAAAAGGTTTATGCTTTAATTTTGATAGCAATAACAGTAAGGGACATAAGTGTGGTGAGAAGAAATTATTCTACATTGATTGTGAAGAGGAAGAAGAAAAAGAAGAAGAACCATCTCAAGATGAAAACATAGAAGCAATTTTGTCTGAAGAGTTGACTCCCACGATATCGTGTAATGCATTGGCTAGAATTATCACTCCTCAAACCCTCAAGATCGAAGGATACATCAAAAAGAAAAAGGTAATAGTCCTAATTGATTTTGGAAGTACTCATAATTTCATTCACTATAAATTAGCCAAAGATCTCAAATGCTTTGTATATCCAGCGCCAGAGTTTCAAGTAATGATTGCAGATGGAGGAACTATCAATTGCTCAGGAAAATGAAATAAGATCAATATTTCTATGGGGGAATATGTAATGAATAGTCCAATGATTTCTATATCCATGGGTGGTGCAGATGTTGTACTAGGAATCCAATGGTTACAATCATTAGGAACAGTGGCTTTTAATTTTCAAGAACTTTTCATGAAATTTTCATTGGAAGGAAAAGAAATTGAGTTAAGAGGTATCACAAGGAAACTTGGTAAGGTGATAAGCTCTAACGACATGACAAAATTATTGAAAAAGGGGCATCAAGGCGTTATTGCACAACTATGCTCACTAGATGTTCAAACATCTAAGCCATCTATTCCTTAAGATCTCTAAAGGATAATTGATAAGCATTCCAAAGTATTTGAAGATATTCCCAAAGGTCTTCCACCCAATCAAAAGCATGATCATGAAATTCACCTAATTCCTGTGAGTGTTCCTCCTAACATCAGGCCATACAGATACCCTTATGCCCATAAGAGTGAAATTGAGCGCATGGTTGAAGAAATGTTAGAGGTTGGCATTATTAGACCTAGCCAAAGTTCTTACTCTACACCAGTGGTAATGGTATTCA
>ML788781.1:52029-99383 GCA_009831015.1 Picea engelmannii
ATCGAGAATCAACAACAAGTTCTCCAAATCTTAAAGGACAACCTGACCATGGCACATAATTGCATGAAACAACAAGCAGATCAACATCATAGTGAAAGAAGTTTTGAAGTAGGGGATTGGGTATTTTTAAGACTACAACCATAAAAACAGATGTTCCTCAAGCAAGCCAAGAAAAATAATAAATTATCACCAAAGTACGATGGCCCTTATAAGGTTTTTCAAAATATTGGTACTATGGCATACAAATTGGAGCTGCACATCTTCACGAGTACACCCAGTTTTCCATGTTTCATGCTTAAAGAATGTTATAGGTGACAAGATCCCAGTTCAAACTATATTTCTAGAACTTGCCGAGGAATTAAAAGTCATATTGGAGTCTGAAGCCATCACTGACACAAGAATTCGCTAGCTGAGGAATAGATCCATTTCAGAGTATCTCATTAAATGGAGGAAACTGTCAGCTGAAGATTCCACTTGGGAAGATGAGTCTTTTATACAGAAGCATCCAGAGTTACTCAAGAATCGCAGACAACACTTGTCTCAAGGGGAGGGGCATGTTAAGCCCTAATATTGGCTCATTACCCCTTAATTGGGGCATATTATATTAGTAATGTTATTTTATTGATGTCGGCTTTAGGCCATTAGTTGTAATTATACCTCCTAGTCTCATATATATACCAAGGAGACATTATCATTTTGAATCATCTTGTATTTGAACATTTAAGTGGGGTAAAAGGAGGTTTCCCCCCTTAAAGAGGATTATTATCTAAAATTATCTCTTTTTCAAGGCATTGAGTACTTTTTCTGAGGTTTTTCTATGTTATATTGATATTTGGTTCTTAACAGAGAAGGAGATACCCATTGTTGTGTTGGCATACCCCATGGTTGAGAAATATATTGCATAGAATGTTTATTCCATTATGAATTAAAGTATCGAGATTGGTCTTGAATCATACCTTAAGGTATGGGGCATCATGATCCTTTTTGCACAACAAATAATAACTTCTCGAGTTCCTCAGCCTTCTGATAGATAACTTTCAGTCTATGTAAGGAAGGGAAGTTACGAGTGTTATGAATTTATCTATAGAGTTTGAAAACCTCAATTTGATCTAGTGTAGATTCCTTCCATGGGTGCGTTGTTCTACATGTTGGTAAAAAGATGGCCAAAGTTTTTTTTGTTTCTTATTTATTCTTACTCATGTGCACATTATACAATTGAGAGATTAAGTTGATAAGGTCGGTTTTGAAGTTTTTCAGCATGTTCCTGATCTCTTCCCTTGTAACACCACACCCATAAGTCTTGCTAGTTCTTGCTAAGATATCTCTTGGTCCTGTACCTATCTTTGATGTACCTATGGAATGTCTACTACAAATTTATATGATGGTATCATATTGAAACTAAGAAACATATCTTCCACTCATTAGGTTAAGTAGTTTTATACATTCATCTTGAATTTCCCTTAAGATGAAGAATCTTTGATTCTCAGGAGACAAGTCCCCCCACCTTGTGCTTTGCATATTATAATGGAATCATTCTACATAGTCTTCAAGGATCTCATATTCATGTTTTTTCATCCATAGTACCTCCTCTCTTCTTTATTTATCCTTGCATTAATCCTGGTATTTATCCAAGAATTTGTTGGTCATTTGGTCCCATGTGTGGATATTGTTCTTTCCAAGTTCCATGAACCATGGTAATGCGACATTATTAAGCGTGGCAGGGAAAATATTTAACCTTTTAGCCTCCAACAGATAGTCATAACTCCTGAAAAGTACGCCAAACTCAAAGAGGAAAATGTCAAGATCTTCTTTTGATAATCCATGAAATGTAGGCAAGAGAAAATATGGAATGTTCTTCATCTTAGCTTCTCGTTCTAACTCTCTGATCAGAAACCCAAAGGTGGGAAATTATTCTTTGACATTTTCATTTTCCATTTCTTTTCGAGAGTTCCTTTCGGGTACTTCTGGAAAGAGATTTCCCCCAATGGTATGTTTCTCGTTGTATTTTTCTTCAATAATATGAATTTCTTCATGTAAATACCCTAGGATTGTTTCTGACTATAGAGGAGAACTTTCAGGTTTTATTTTGGCAAGGTAACTAGCTGTGGGTGAAAAATAATTTCATTGGTTGTGCTCTTTTTCTTCTTGAGATGTTCCTACAATGTTAGCTTTGTGGGTATTTTTTGATGAACTAATATTCTACCTTGTTGATCTCTACTTCTAGTCATGGAAAAAATTAGAAAACATCACATTGAATATTCAATCTCTAGAAAAAAAAACAATTCACACAAAACAATAGTGATACATTCTTGGTAGATCCCTGCCAACAACAACAAAAATGATAGGCCTTTCAATTACCTTAAATAATTATCTTAATAAAAAATTGGAAAGTTGTTCATTTAATTATCAATCTAGGGTTGTATTGAATTTCTATCTATCATGCACTATATATGAAAAATACTCTTTTTGTTTATGCAAAAGTTGTAGTATGATAACATCACAAGTCAAGCATTCAAGGACACTTGGATCGAGTCACCAAATTATGTTAATTCTAAATTGTGCAGAATTCAATGTTGAACATGTAGGAAAGGAAGATCACTCTTGTGGAAATAAATAAATTTTGAAAAAAATGAATCACCCTTGAAGAAAATAAATCACTCTTTCGTAAATTGAAACTACACTTATGAAATTGAAATTCCACGTGCTCAATTAAAATCATGCTACAAAATTGAAATAACATTTTGCAGGAATTGAAACACACTTGCTAAATTGAAATCACACTGAACAGGAAATTAAAGCTATGTTATGTCCTAATGGTGACTAGTTTTCTTATGTTGGAATTGTTGTTCAGAACAACCATGTATTTCTCATCAATCATAAAACTATAAAAAAATAATCAACAAATATGCAACTGCAAGTGGATTTGCATAAAAAAAAATGATTTACAGTGACTCAAGTTGCAACATAAAATGATCACAACACGAATTGTGACAAATAGATTCATATGAATTGCATTTTTAGAACAGATCTAAGATTAGTTTTGGCTTATAATCAATATCACACAATGCACCCCTCAGAATCACCTCTGAGATATATAGGAAAAACAACTAAGTATACCAACTCATGGTCAACGTATCGGGGGGTATATTCGACCATAAAGATTAAATGTGTGCGAAGGGAAACAAATCTTGAAGCCCTAAAAGAACCTCTGATCTCTCCAAAATTAATGGTTAAGCCTTGGAGGGGGTATCTCCTTGATTACACCTCACGAGACCTTGTGTTTATCACATATGTTAGAGGAGGATATCGACTTTGCTTATACAAAAATTGGGTTTTAACTCTCCCTATCTTACACTCCTATGTTTGTCTTAATAGCCTTGCTGAGTTATCTCTCCAATCGTAGTCCAAGGCCCTACACCTAGACTAGTTTGTATACCCTACAAATAAAAAGTCTAATTGATTTTAAGTTATGTGTTGATTTTAGGAGTTGTTGTTCACTCAAAATGTGGCAAACATGAAACTGAATGGTGTTTAGAGACTCTATAAAAAAAATAAAACAATTTTAAGAACATCCTGATCAAATAAGATTATTCTTCAATGAAAATAGTGTTAAGGAATTCTTCAAAGAAAAGAGAACTCGTTATTATTTAAATGCCATAAAATCTCCACTATAATCCCCAGTTTAATTAATTCTTAATGTATATATAATAGGTGGCTACAACCAAGTGATGTAATACATGAATTGTCTTTTAATGTTTTAATAATAAAATTTGATACCAACAACTAAGGGGACATGGACAATAGACGAGGGTTGAATTAATCCACAAGGCAGGGGAGTGTCTAAGATAATAGCCAAGAGGGGTCTAAAGGGGAATTACCAATGAATATTAATTCAACCCATTTTTCCTAAGTTTTTTATTGGTATATGAACATTTTAATTAATTCTTAGTGTAGATATAATAGGTGGCAATAACCAAGCGATGCAATACATGAACTGTGTTTTAATGTTTTAATAATAAAATGTGATACCAATGACTAAGGGGACATGGAAAAGAGATGGGGGTTGAATTAATCTAGAAGAGAGGGGACTATATAGGATAGTGGCGAAGAGGGGTCTAAGGGGGAATTACCCATGGATATTAATTCAACGCATTTTCCCTAAGTTTTTCATTGGTATATGAACCTTCTAATTTTTTATTAAGTGTTTTGAAAGCCAATCATTGAATACACGTAAGAGGGTGGGTGTGAGTGGTCACATCCAAAAGATATTTGGCACATGGGGGTTGAGTACAATTATCTTGGGGAAGAGTGTGAGTCAAGAAAGGATAGCCAAAGGGAGGAAATGTTTATGGGTTGGAGCAAAACTTTTTGTACATGGAGCTTTTGTGCATAAGGAGAAAGTAGATAGAAAGAAAGGGAGTTTGGAGCTGGTGCATCCATGGAGGGAGAATTTTAGAGCAATTTAGAGCATATATGGAGCATTTTGGAACTAGATAATTGAAGATCCATGTTCTCAAGCCTGAAGATTGAACTCCTAGGCAAGTTACACTATAAAAACACCTGTGTGTTGTTGGTTTGTTGGTAGTTTTGCTAGTAGCAGGTTCCCTTGAGTTCCCACTTGAGAGATTGTTGGTTACTTGTGCCAGAGATACAAAAATAAATGAATGGGATGATTGAGGGACTGAGATAAATGAAGGGGTACATTCTTTTGGTTGGGAATGTCAATAGGAAGAGAATTGTTGGAAAATCGAGATAGTTATAGGAAGATACCAATGGGTTGTGAGTTTTCTGAGTTGTGAGTGTATAGTGAGAGACCACCCTCTTTTTTGGAGTACTGACCTCAACTTGAGGTTGAATGTAGGTTTGATATTTGGAGCATCTAGTCTATGGTTCGGTGGAACATCATTCCCAAGTAGATAGTTTCACAATAGATTTAAAAGATAAGTGGTATATCTTGTTGTTGTGTTATTTTTATGTGTATAAATGTTGTGCATGAACTCTATGTATAAGATTTATTATATGTTATTGTGTTTGAATTATTGGTTTAATTTCATGATCATTTTAGCATGTTGTATATGAATATAAATAATGGTAATAATTAACAATTAAATCTGGTTGCAATTCGTAGCTGTAAGCTATAAGAGATCAGTTAATTGTAAAAAAATTAAATAAGTTTGCATAAATTTCATTTTTATAAGTATTCTTCACCGCAATGCCCCTCGTTTGGGATGGGGGACGTTAAATGAAAGTGATGAATATTTCCATTTAGATGCAACACAATACTAATGTGATTTCCTTAATGCAATGAAACTATTTGAAAGCAACCAAGACTTGTCTTTCCTTTTGAACGAAACTTGTAACTACCACATGCTAATTAATGTTTTTCAAGAACATAAAAGATAGAGTGCTCATGTGGAAAATGTTACATTGGAGAAAAAATCAAAATTATTAAAACTATAAGGATAGTAAATACTCAAAAGAGAAAAGAAGCACTCAAACTTATTAAAACTGTAAGCATAGTAAACAAAAATGTTCCAAATAGAAAAGACCTGAGAAAAGAACTTTCAAACCACTTCTACAAACTTGAAGCAAGAAATAAAAGAAATCAAATATTTTTTACTTTCTTTATAAAATATATAACTTATCAACTTATGTAACTAAAAAAAGACAAACCAAAGTCACAAGACCTAAAAAAGATCCCAAGCACCAATCTCAACACCCCAGAAAAGAAGAAAATATTGGAAAATATTTTCTCTAGAGATGTAGACAATTGTATCCAAGGCATAGTGCATATGTATGTGAATGTATTAAAGGAAACACACTTATATACAAAACTATTGGCAAGATAAATCACATACATTACTTAAAAAAATTCAAAAAGGATTGAAACTTGAAGCCAATAGGCATGATAAATCATAAAAAGACTAAGGAAAATAAAGACTACTCAACCAAGAAGTAAAAGAAGTCAAAAATAAAGGAAACAAAGAAAGAACCTAGAGAATAACCCACTAAGGATATTCCCCAATATGATTGCGAGTTATGTTATGTGGAAAATCCTTGTAGTTTGTAGATGCTTGAATTTGTTTGGACTGAAAGAACAACCTCATGCAAGATTGAATTTGTCTTGCGTTTTTAGAGAGGCGGTACTCCTCTTGGTATACAAGATATATCTGTGATATCTTGGATTAGGAGAATGGTATGGAAACAAACCCTAGATATTTATTTCTTGAAATTATGAAATAATATGGTTCTTCAATAACCTAATCTGATCTTTGTATGCAACAAGAAGTATTTAAACAATTGAAAATATTGAAACAGGTCTTCAAAATCAGAATTTCTTTGTGATTAACATCACATACACAATCTTATTTATCATATATAAATACATACATGTATTTCTCACGAAAAATAGGAGAGACTGATTTGATCATCTGAAAGAATTTTAAAAGAGTACTACTATCAAGTTCAAAAGAGAATTTGATAGGTCAATCTCAAATACCTCATACTTAAGACTCAAGGTTACAAGATATAGTCAAAATCAACTGCAAAGTAATTCTTTGTGGAGTTTTATTCATGAAAGATGTTCTTCATTACAAAATATTTGACAGACATGTATATGGATTTAAATACTCCATGATCATACACGTAAAATATGTTGGAAGAATACAAGAAGAACACTCAAGAACTTATCCTTATTCCCAACTCAGAGATTCAAGCGTAAAGCTATGACAAATGGTGTAGAAGAATAGAAAGAGTGGAGAATATGGATACCTCTTTTATTTGATCAGAAGCTTGGCTATATATTCATGGTTGTACCTCCTCTTCCTCTGAACTTCTTTCCTGCAAGAAAAACTTGATTATATCCATAAAAACCATCTAAAATGGACATACATGCAAATCTAGTGACTTGTTGGAGAACGAATTCCATGTTAGGAAGATGATAATTTTCCTTTGTACTTGTTTTATTAAGATCCCTTAAATCCACATACATCTGAATCTCCCTAGTCTTCTTTCTTACAACCAATGGATTCAAAAGCCAATCAGAATGCCTGATGGGATATATTATTCCAACTTTATTCAATTTTTCCAACTCAATATTCACTAATGGTTTCAAATTGGGGTTCATCATCCTTATCTTCTACTTGACAAGTTTTTCTCCTTCTCTTAATGGGGTGATGTGATGAAATATATAGTTGTATCACATGCATTTAAATCAACATAACTCCATGCGAAAACATCAATATATTCTTTGAAAAGTGTGACATATTGATCAAATTCATCGGTTGTACAATCAAATCTGAAGTTAATGTACTTTGGGGAATTATCAGTCCTAATATTTATTTTTCTCATTTCTTGAAATTTTCAGACCACTACTTCTTCCAGGAGATTTTTGGCATGATCATCTCTTGTGAAAAGAGATTTGAACTGGACACAATTCTTTGACATAGAGGAAATTCCATTATATTCATATTGATTTTCATTTACTAGAATGTTTTCTAGGTCCTCATCATTTTCAAATACTTGAAGATACTCTATGTTAACAGGTACCGAAGGTCGACATACTCTTTTTACCTGAAAAAATGTTTCACTGTGGACATCATCTGGGTTATATGGTGAAGACGTCAATGCTAATGAATCTTCCTTATGAATTTTATCCCTTGGAATGAAAAAAATATTAAAAGAACATAAGGAATCCATCAATTCATTTACTCTTTTGAAATGTAATTTAAGTCTTTCCTTATTAATATTATATTTCTGAGTGACCTGATTTATTACCAACTCAGAGTCACTAGTCACAATCAAATTTTCGATCTTCATTTCTTTTGAAACGATCATTCCTTGAATCAAAGGCTCATATTATGTGCAAGAAAAATCAAGTATGATATCATGTGGGTGTACAATTGTTTCAGGGATTTTATGGAAAATTCCAGCTTCGCTCCCTGAACTTGAACAAGCTCCATCGAATGACATTCTACAATGGACTGCAAAATAATCATCTTCATTTTCTATATCCTCAGTCTGTTCCATATCAAAGATGGCATATTTTTCAATACCAACATCTATATAATATTCTATTAGCTCCTTATCTTTATTTTTGAAATACAATTTATTTTTGAAATACAATTTTCCCTTAGGTTCACGAGGAACCTTGATCATTTCTCTGTCTTTATCCGACAACATCATGCAACTTCCATGATTTATTATATATCCTATGATCATGGATGACCAGTCTATTCCGAAGAAAACTCCATCTAAAGGAGGAATATCTACCACCATAATATTAAAAAATATAATAATATGAGGAGCGACTGTAATCCAGACATAAAAATATTTAATTTCTCCATAAGCTAGCACCTTCTTGTAATCAATCGCATAAATGATTTTGCATGTTTCGTAGCATCTAGTGGATCTCATTCCAAGCTCTTCCATTACTTCCAAAGAAATTATATTATTTGTCGCGCCAGTGTCAACTAGACAATTATGTAGTGCAACATCATGATTGTTTATCGAAATATAGGTGGGAATTTTCCTCTCAACTTTAATGTTGATGTACTTTGGATTTGTTTTGGGCTTGCGACAACTGCTTCGATTCTTCATAATGCCTTGTCCAACAACTTAAAAATGTTTCCCCTCTGTTGAGGAATCTTTTCCCTCTTTCCTCAACTTACTTATATGATCAACAACATTATATATCATCTAAAGGGGGTTTGATATTTGATGTTGCTTCTTAGCTCCAATGTTTTTTATCACTCTTTTGTTTATCTCTTTCTCATTCTATTTTTATTTATATTTTTCTTTGTCTTTTTCTTTACCATTTTTAGAATTATCTTTACTCTTGGACTTATTTACAAACACTCATGTTTGGGAAATAGTCTCTTGCAAGTCAGGATCATCTTCATCTTCTTCAAATATATACATGGACGTCTCGCATCGGTCCTCTTGTAAATGTTCAAAAATTTCCTCTTGTAAATAATCATTTTCTTGTTCAACTATTTGTTCATTATATGGTTCATCAAAAACTGTTTCATTTGAAATTGGTTGTTTGGGGATTCTCTGTCTTTGTTGATTATTAGTATTTTCAAACCTCACTCTTTTCTCTTGGGGAGGGTTCCTTCTTTGTTCTTGGAAAAAAATCCTTGGATTGGGTATATAATTATCATTCCTTCTTATAATTAAACATCTGTGAAATCTCAATACTTTTATTAGTTTCTTGGGCTACAATAGGGGCAAAAATCCTCCAACAATGGTATGATTTTGACTTAGTCGTGACCTTTTCTCATTATCCCTTTTCAAACTAGATGCTCCTTGATCATCAATATTTAGATTACCCATCTATATTTGTACTTATTTGAGGATAATTTTAGGGTCAGTGCCCATTTCAATCATGATTTCCTCCATTTATGTAGTTTTAGTCATTGCTTCCTCTAGGGTATCCATTCTGGAGGATCTGATGGAAAATTTCACACTTGGTGGCATGGAATTTTTATAACACACAAGTATCACTTGATCATTAGGAATTTTATCTTCAAGAATCTTTTTCAGAGTTTTATTGAATTTGAGATTGAAATGTCTTATCCATTAATTTTTCTTTAGACAAATCTAAGTAAAATTAGTCAAAAGAGTGTGATATGTAACTATGGGAGTGAAATTATTCAGAAACATGGCTTTGATATTAGAAAATGATCCAATCGATCTAGTGGAATATGTTGTGTACCATTCATAAGCTTGACCTGATAAGGTTTGGAAAAATAACCTTACCATAACATCATTGTGTTCAATAAGATGAAAATAAAAAATGTCCAGAAACAAATCAATATGCCTTTTAGCCTCCATTGTTCCATCTCTAGTAAATGTTTTCAAGGTGCCTTTGGGAAGAACAGGGAGTTCATGTTGCTCACCAAGTAGGTCGAGAGGGGAATCTCTTATTCTTCTTAGATTTTTGAATCTTTTCCTTTGCTCGTGTCTTATTTCCTCTCACCTTTCTTCATCTCTTTCTTCTTGTATTTTCTCATGTGGTTCTTCATGTCTTTCTTGTTTTCTGACCATTTTTGGAAGCTTTTTATTTTCGTTAAGAGTATTCCTTTAATTTTCTAGGGTATGTAGTTGCTTTCTTTTACTTCTAGTGATTGGCCCTTTGTATTTTTCCAACTTCAATTCTAGCCTTGCTTTTTTGCTCTTTGAGCTCAGCTATTGTTGCTTCGGTATTTTCGTTCGTCCCTCCTTTGTCTTTGAAGAATATCTCTTTCTTATTATTGAAATAATGTTTTTCAAGACCTCTCTATTTCTTCTCTAGTTTCAACAGTTGTTATTGCAACATTATATAGATGATGAATAATACTTCATTGATGATTTAACCCAATTTCTAACTCGGGCTAGCTCTCCTAAGGAAAAGTTATGTAAGTTTAGGATGAAAAATCATATATAAATCTTTATTTCATTCTACAGTATGGTTGTAAAAAGGTTGATGCTTGAATCCATAGGATTGAAATGGCAACCTCATGAGGATACAAATCCTCCTCTGTTTTTATAGAGGTGGTACTCCTCTTTGGCTTATTTTGGGGCTAATTATGTGTATTATTAATTCCCAACATTAAATTATCAACTAGGGAGTTGTAGACTTAGAGGTTCAAGCACATGAAATGAAGGATTGGAGCCTAGTCTAGCCTATTCTAAGGGTTAATTCCAGCAAAACACACTTCAAGATGAAATGAATGAAAGAAAGACAAACTGCAGGAAATTAACACTAAGGATTCATCACTGGGACATATGAATAACTTAGTTCTATAAAGACTTAGATCACAATCTTTCATGAACTCGGGTGACATTTGTGTTATTCATCATTAGTAGATAACTTAAGTTTCTTGTCCTTCAATGGACTCCTATAGTGGTTAGCTAAGCTATGGGAAAACTAGATTCAAATAACTAAAGGAAAAAACAATCAAACTAATAGAAAAAAAATCCTACTTCAAACTATATAATGAGATGTCCCTCAAAGATACACCCAAAAATGTTAGTATGGAATTATTTTTGTTTATGTACAAAAATGAATGTGCACTTTTTTTAAGGTAGTGGAATGTGTTAGTACAAGATCTATGTACATGAATAAGATTGCTTCTAGTTGATAATCAAATTAATGATGCAATCACACCTATATAATAATAACACTTAGAAATATTTAACAAAACTATGATGAACAAAACAATGCATAAATACAACATAAGAAACTTAATATAAAACAAGTTATAACAATTATGTAAACAATATTCACAAAACTTTATAATGAAAATAAAACAACCAACTTAACAAATAAAATTCAAAGTAAACAATTAACAAAACAGTATAGACACATTATTTCTATTAATATTTTTTAGTGAATAGACAATATAAAAGATTATAACAAAACAATATAATAGAAATAAATATTACACATGTATTAATCATAAAACATTACACACCTCTCAACTTGTATTAACAATCAAACACTACACACATATTATGCACATCTCAACATGTTTAAATAACACTTAACAAAGGACAAAAACAACAAACAAATGTAAACACAATGCATACAATGTAATGGATATAAGAACAAAACTTATTAAATAAACAATATAAAAGAAATCATATATCAGCAGCATAGTACTTGGAACGAAGAAAAACTTCAAACTTACGTACTTATTTGACTATGAATGAATATTTACAAAGCTATTTGCATTGTTAAATAAATAGGACAAGTGAAATATGTTAAATATAATGTAACCTCAACAGGCTGACTGTACACTGTCAGTTGTCCTGGCCAGCTATACTTTCTATTCTTGATTTGCTTGAGCCTATTTAAATCAGTTATTTCCCATTGCACAGAACCTCTTCAGACTTACTACTTCAAAACTTCTTCATGTACTCATTTTTTATTCTTCTTATATTCTAATATATTGTTTTCTGTTCTATTCTTTCTCTCTACATTTCTTGCTTCACAATTTATCATGGTATCAGAGCTTCAGAAGTAAGCCTCTTCACACATGCTGGAGAGAAACACGATCCTCATAGCGCAGATATTACACGGATCTAGAGAGCATGCAACATAGTCTTTTCACAAGGATTGGAGAGCTGTCCATCATACTCTTGAAAGATCCTTGCAGGAAACTTCCACGAGGAAGTTGTCCACTCATACGCTCAAAAGATCAGCGTAAGAATCTCACGCGCCAAAGCAGAGCATACAACGCTCAAAAGATCGAGGAAGAAGAGAGTCCAGAAGAAGAAACGTTAAAGACTCTTGTACAATTTTCAAGAATCATCAAAGAATTGACGAAGAAGAGATTCAGAAGGCAGAAATGTTGAAGATTTCACGGAATTCGTTCAAATTTGTGAAAGATTTTTGCAGAAGGCAACATCATTTAAAGCATTTTTGGAAATCACTCAAATATGTCAAAGATTACAGTAGAGAACAAAGAACTCGTGAAATTGTTTCAAATCCTTGAAAGATTCACAATTTTTTCTTCCGCAGGAGAAAATTCCTTCAAATGCAGTAAAGATCACGTCTAACGCACAAAGAATAGCCACTGAGGCTGTAAGATTCATCCTACGAATGGATCTAGAGTGGGAAACCAGTTCAGAAGGGATGGAGAGAGCGCGGAAAAGACGAAAGAATTTTAGCCATCAGATCTTGCGCAGAGGACCGACAGTCGTTGGATCAGCGAGAAAGTGCACGAGGTTTAGTCCTCTGGAGTGCACATGAGAAATTTTGACTTGTGAAGTCACGAAATCCCGACATCATATGGACCGTCCATCAAGAGACACGTGGCGAGATCTCGACATTTCCCTGTTTCGCAAGGTGAAAAGGTCAGAAGACTCCCGTGAGAATTCATGAATTGAGAAATCATGAGCCATTTTGGACCGTTGGATCGAGATAGATCGTGAGTCGTCGATCTTATCCCATCACAAAATTGGGCATATGGAGTTGGAAGAGTGAAGGAGACTGCTCTCCAAAACCCCGATATGCGAAATCCCAACATCACAAATTGCGAAATCCCGAGAGGATTGTGAGTCGTCCATCTCAGAGGACAAGTGGCAGCATATCCAAGTGCCTTCACTCCATCAGGATTTTGGAGTTCAGGATATCAAAGGTCTTGTTGACTAAAGGTCAAGACACTCCACGGAAAAAGTCATGAAATCGTGATTCACGAAATAACTATAAGATCACAGCCGTCCATTTGTTTGGACACGTGGCGGACATCAAGGAAACCGTCGGCATTTCGACAACCAGGGTTTTTAAGTTGTCAGAGAATTTGGAGTCGAAAGTCACGAAATCGCAAAACGACGAGGACTGTCCATCTTTCGGGGACGCATGGCGTAAATATGAGGGCTCGTGAAAATTCCCGAAAGGGGAGAGTCCATCGACACATAGGGATTCGGTAAATTGCAAATCCTGAGGACAAGGGATCGAGTTTCTTTATGGTGAAAACCCCGTAAACGATCGGAGTCGTCCATTTTGAGAAGACATGTGGGCAAGATCAGGAGAGCCAATCGGCACACTGGGGCTTGGTGTTTCGCGAATCCTGGAGACGAGACGTCCGAAACATATCAAATCGTGAATTCGCAAGGAGAAATTAGGACCATCCAATATAGGAGGACGCATGGAGAAGATCAAAGAAATCAGAAATTTCCCGAAAGGAAAGGTCATCCATCGTGAAATCGAGAATTGGGAAATCGGGGATTTTGTGGACAAGAGGTCCAATGCATTTCGACCTTCAAAACCACGAATCTCGATAAAAGGTTTGACTGCGGTCTTATGAGTTCTGGTCATAATATCTGGACCGTCAGATCATAGGAAGATCTGGACCGTTGAATTCTCCAAAGGCGAATTTCGCATTTCGGGAATTTGAAAGACAAAGAACCAGAAAATCCCGTAGCGCTTTAACACAAGGCGCATGGTCACATTGCACCGTGACAAAGGCCAATTCAAGGCCGATAAGATCTCTTCGGCCATCGACAAATTGACGTTTCGGCGATCGGAGGTTGGAGAGACAAGAGATTGGAGGACTCGTATAACGAAGTCCCGACGTCAGAATTGTGAAGCCAAAAACTCGCGAAATCTTGAACGCAGAGTTCTGAAGTCACTGCAAATTACACAGAGGAGACAGGTAAATACGAAATTTCCCTCTATTTTTTTCTACAATTTTTTTTTACCGAAAAAAAAATAAAAAAATATGGCGTCGTCTAGGAATTTAGGACCAACTCAGGGTCCGATTCTACTTGGAAAGAACTATTAGTTCTGGTCTCTTTGGATGAAATCCTTCTTGCAAGAACAAGAGTGTTTGGATCCAGCGGATCATGGATTTGTTGAACCAGACCCAGCAGACCTGTCTACCATGACTAATCAGTAGAAAATTGCGTAGGCAACTCAGAGAAACAGAGAAAATAAAGCTAAGTTTTGGATTCAAAATTCTGTGGATGACTCGATTTTCTCAAAACTCACAGGCGCTGGTACTTCAAAACACGCCTGGGACATCCTTAAATCTTCCTATCAAGGAAATGAAAGGGTCAAAATAGTTAAACTACAGACCTTGAGAATGCAATTCGAGACTCTAAGGATGATAGAGTCCGAAAATGTGGATCAGTTCATGACCAAAGTCATGGGCATTGTGAACCGGATCAGATTGACTGGTGAAACCATCATTGATCAACGAATTGTTGAGAAAATTCTCAAAAGCTTACCAAAGAAATTTGAAATGGATGTAACAACAATCCTTGAATCCAAGGATCTATCAAGTTTTTCAATAGATGAATTAATTGGTTCTTTGGTGACACATGAGACTAGACTGCATCTCACAGATGAGTCAATCTCCAATGCTTTCAAAAATCAATTCTCCTTCAGTAGAGGTAAAGGCAGAGGAAGAAGTAGAGGTCACCAAGGAAGAGGGAGCAATCAAAGTAATCCTCACTCGAGTGGAGGTAATAGACAACAGTATCCGAATCAAAATTTCCAAGGTCAAAGACAACAACAACAAAATCAACATCAGAATTTCCAGCCTCAAAGAGGCAGAGGGAGAAGATCAAATGAGAAATCAAGTATACAATGCTATTATTGCAAAAAGTATGGGCACTATGAATTTGAATGCAGGAATAAGCAAGCATATCAACTCTCCGACAGAGCACATGTGTCAAATCACACGGGAGAAAACTCAAGAGGTATGTTTCTTTCGTGCCACAAGACTGAACAACAACCTAAAGATATTTGGTTGCTGGACAGTGGATACGGAAATCACATGATAGGTAACAAAGAATTACTTTCATGCATTGATTCTTCAATCTCATCTGATATTACACTTGGAAATGATTATTTAGTCAAATTTCAAAGAAAATGAACTATTCCTATTCTTACTAAACATAATGTAAAGAAAGACATAAACAATGTCTATCATGTTCCAGATCTGAAACATAATTTTCTAAGTGTAGGATAGCTCATTGAACATGGCTATAAGGTACTTTTTGAGGGAGCATCTTGCAATATATATGACAAAATCCGAAGTAGAAAATTAATTTCTGAAATCCATATGACTCAGAATAGGATGTTTCCCCTTACCCTCAGAACTACAAATTTGAGTCAACCATATGCACAAAGTGCATCAACCCTGAATGAAACAATGGTTTGGCATACAAGATTTGGACATCTACCATTTCAGAGTCTAAGTCTTCTTCAGAAGAACTCCATGGTCAAAGGTCTTCCCATCTTTAAAGAGCAAATTTCCCCATGTGAGTCTTGCATACTTGGAAAACATAAGAGAACTAGTTTTCCATAGTCATCAAATGAAGCCAAACAACATCTTGAACTTGTTCACACTGACCTATGTGGAGCAATGCAAACATAGTCAATAGGTAGTCTCTTTTACTTTCTAACGTTTATTGATGATTTCAGCAGAAAAATATGGATCTATTTTCTCAGACACAAGTCTGAAACTTTTGCAAAATTCAAAGAATTCAAGGCAGAAGATGAAAAACAGAGTGGAAAATATATCAAAGCACTCGGGTCAGATGGAGGTGGAGAATACAACTCCATAGAATTTGCAAATTTCTTCAAATCACAAGGCATTGTCATGCAAACAACAACCAAGTATACTCCACAACAGAATGGAGTGGCTGAAAGGAAAAATCAGACAATAATGAATATGGCAAGAACACTTCTTAAAGAGAAAATTTTGTCAAATAGGTTTTGGGCTGAAGCAGTAGCATGCTCAACTTATCTCCTAAATAGATCTCCAACCACAAGTCTAAAGATGAAAGTCCCCCAAGAAGCATGGAGTGGGACAAAGCTCAATGTTGCACATCTAAGGACATTCAGATGCATAGCATACGTTCACATACCTTCCAAATTAAGGAAGAAACTTGATGACAGAAGTGACAAATGTATTTTCACTGGATATAGTGAAACATCTAAAGCTTACATACTTTACAATCCAATCACCAAGAAACTAATTCTCAACATAGATGTAAAATTTCTAGAAAATCAATTCTGGAATGATTTAGAAAATCAACAGATGGACAGTCAAAATCCATTGCTGCCAAGTTCTAAAAATGCAGAAAATTCAGAACAACAAGTACCTCAAACTATTCTTCCAAGATTGCAAGTACAAAGACAACCTGAAAATTCTCAGGATAACTCAACTTCCAACAGAGAATCATTCTCTGAACCACAAAATCAGAGAACTCGAAGTTTGAGAGAAATCCATCAGCAGTTGGATGACTTTGAATAACACAACATTTTTTCTTTAATGTCATGTCAACCTACATCTTTTAAGGAAGCAGCTAAGGAGCCACATTGGGTTCAAGCCATGAACCAAGAAATTGACTCCATTAAGAAAAAATAGACATGGGATCTTGTTGATTTTCCAAGTCACAAGAAGAGTATTGGTGTCAAGTGGGTTTACAAAACTAAACTCAATGAAAAAGGGCAGATTGAAAAACACAAGGAAAGACTTGTTGCCAAAGGATTCTCACAACAACCAGGTACTGATTATGGTGAAATTTTTTCTCTAGTAGCAAGATTAGACACTGTAAGGACTCTATTGGCCATAGAAACCCAACACAAATGGCAAGTATACCAAATGGATGTCAAGTCAGCATTCCTGAATGCTCTTTTAGAAGAAGAAGTTTATGTCGATCAGCCACCTGGATTTGAAGACCAAAAGCACCCAGCCAAAGTATATCGGTTGAAGAAAGCCTTGTATGGTTTAAAGCAAGCTCCAAGAGCTTGGTACAGTAGAATTGACACTTATCTGATCAAAAGTGGTTTCAACAGAAGTCAAAATCAGCCAACTCTTTACACCAAAACAGATCAGCATGGTAAAATTGTGATTGTATGTTTATATGTTGATGACATGATCTATACGGGAAATCTTGAGTTAACAGATTTTAAACATGCCATGAAATCTGAGTTTGAGATGATAGATCTTGGCATAATGAAATATTTTTTAGGAACTGAGGTTGATCAATCAAACAAAGGCATTTTTGTCTGTCAACAAAAGTATGCAACAAACATCCTCAAAATATTTCGCATGAAAGGATGCAATCCAACAAAAACCCCCATACCACTAGGCACAAAATTGAGCAAGAAAGATGAAGGTCCTACAATGGACTCTACCCTATACAAAATTTTAGTAGGTAGTTTGTTGTATCTTACAACAACTAGGCCTGACATTATGTATACAACCAGACTTGTTTCCAGATTCATGGAATCCCCCAAAGATTCTCATTGGAAAATGGCGAAAAGAATTCTGAGATATGCTGCAGGAACTCTCAATTTCGGCTTATGGTACACTAAATCTGATCGTAATCAACTTTCTGGTTACACAGATAATGATTTTACAGGCATCCTAGATGACAAGAAAAGCACATCTGGACATGTTTTTCAACTGGGCATGAACCTAATCTCATGGGCATCAAAGAAGCAACCAATTGTTTCAATATCTTCTGTATAGGAAGAGTATGTCGCTGCTACCTCGGCTTCTTGTCAAACTGTGTGGCTGAGAAGAATATTGAAAGATATGTCACATACAGAAAAGGATCCAACTCCTATTTTTTGTGATAATACTTCAGCAATTGCTCTATCCAAAAATCACGTGTTTCACAAGAAAAGCAAACACATTGACACTTGTTTTCATTTCATACGTGAGCTAGTCAATAATGGTGATATTGCACTACAATTATGTGGTTCTCGAGATCAACTTGCTGATATCTTTACAAAGCCACTAGGAAAATCGGTTTTTGATTTTCAGAGACAACACTCAGGCATAATCAATGCTGATGTTTGTAACTGTTGAGTTTAAGAGGGAGTGTTAAATATAATGTAACCTCAACAGGCTGACTGTACACTGCCAGCTGTCCTGGCCAGCTGTACTTTCTATTCTTGATTTGCTTGAGCCTATTTAGCTCATCTATTTCCCATTGCACAAAACCTCTTCAGACTTACTACTTCAGAAATTCTTCATGTACTCGTTTTGTATTCTTCTTATATTCTAATATATTGTTTTCTGCTCTATTCTTTCTCTCTGCATTTCTTGCTTCACAATTTATCAAAATAAAGGCAACGAAGGCCGGAGAAATCTGCGTTCATTCTTTGTAGCGTTAGAATTCTAATGAGTGATCTAAAATTAGTGTATGAAAGAAGGGAAGGCGACCTTGATACGAGGAGAAATATAATTAAATTATCAAGTTGAAATTATAAAAGGTGAAATTAGAAGCACACAATCATAGATAAAATTAATTAAAACAACAATTTAATTAATAAATAAAAAGAGAAGAAATTAAACATACTCAAATCTAATTAATAAATAAAAATAAGAAATTAAATGCACTCAAATCTAATTAATAAATAAAATGGCCTTACGAGATCGAGGGGCCCTTCTCGACCTGGACAACAACAATTTAATTAATAAATAAAAAGAGCAGAAATTAAACAACAATTTAGTTAATAAATAAAAAGAGTAAAAATTAAAACAACAATTTAATTAGTAAATAAAAAGAGCAGAAATTAAACATACTCAAATCTAATTAATAAATAAAAATAAGAAATTAAATGCACTCAAATCTAATTAATAAATAAAATGGCCTTACTAGATCGAGGGGCCCTTCTCCAATTTAGTTAATAAATAAAAAGAGTAAAAATTAAAACAACAATTTAATTAGTAAATAAAAAGAGGAGAAATTAAACATACTCAAATCTAATTAATAAATAAAAATAAGAAATTAAATGCACTCAAATCTAATTAATAAATAAAATGGCCTTACTAGATCGAGGGGCCCTTCTCCACCTGGACAACGCTCTTAGAGAAGCGACCTGGACAACGCTCTTGGAGAAGCTAACTAGGATAAAAATGAAGCTCAGAATGCCAACGATCAATCAATTTTTCATTAATCATAAAAATCGTGTTTCCAATGTAACAATGCTCAACTCCTTCTTAATACAATACAAATCCTCTCCTCTCTACTCTAGTATGAGTATCCATTGTATTTATACATAAAATAGAAATGGGAAATGTCTAAGTCGAACTGCCTTAGCAATATTCCACCCTCAATGATAAACAAACTAGACATAATTTAAAACAAGAAAATGCATAATTTAAAACTAGACATAGGAACCATCCCAATGACATGTTTCTTTACTTAAAACTACGTGTCTATTTGGTACAATTTAATCAAACTTTGATTGTACGAGGAAGCTTGGAGGCATGAACGTTTTGTCAATAAATCATATCTTTGATTTGTTCTTAATGGCTGCAATCAATTGAGGATTATTGATATATTTTTGTGCACAAGGAAAATTGAATTGGAGATTTTGCTTAGCCACACTTTTGAGCCCATCCTCTTGGAAAGATGGAAATCCACGTGGAATATTTATCACTGGATCCATGGAGATATTTTTCACAAAACGTCGTTAGTTAAATGTATTCAAGGCATTCTAGATAATTCATTAAAGATTTGGAAAATTAATTAAATTATTATATTTTGTCTTTAAGCTTAAAAAGAAGAAACATGGCCTAGGGAATATATACATGGTAATAAACAAATGATTATGGATGGGTGTAGGATTTAAATATAGGTATGAAAAGCATTAATCATAAGAAATGAGCATAAGATTTTAATAGTAATTATATTTAGTGGTTTCCCTTATCTTTAATAAATTAAGAAGATACAAAAAACATTTTTATCTTAGTTTTGTTTAACATTGAAAACTTACAATTGTGTCATATCCTTGTTATTCTATACAAGAAATGGATCTTGACGAGGACCACTCCAAATACTAGGATAATCCATTTGATATGTAGGAACCATCATCACCAAAATTATTGTATAATCATCCTTTTAATTACTAAAAATATGGACAAATTATGTATTAACCACATAGAACGAATAACAAAAGATAATGGAGGTTTATGATGTAATTAGGGATATTTTATTGGTGAAATGTGGGGAAAATGTGTAATGATGAGTGTTTTTATATGGTAGAAAATATGGTAAAACTGGAGCCCAACACTTACGATATTCTTAATAACTTCAAGATCAAGAAATAATATAGGACCTTAAAATGGTCCAATCTTTTATGCTACAATAAAGATTAAAATGATGAAAAATAATATTTATAGGAAGAGAATTCCTGAGAAAGGGATAGGAATATCACACATCACACATAACAGAAAATAAAAAACAAATTCTCACATCCATCATAGCGAAAATAAATATTTATTATCACATCAAAATAAAAGAAGATGATCTAGACACATAAGATAACTTTTATAGAGTAAATTCTTGTATAGCTCAAAAAAAATATTGTGATAGATCAATTTCAAATACTTTATACTCAAAACTAATAATTATAAAATAAAGTCAAAATTGATCCCGACCTAGTTCTCTGGGATTTCTCAAAAATAATAAATTATGTTACAAAGCTTTGAAATTTAAAGGTGTTTGTCCAAAGGACTGGGATTAGAGCTCTCGCGGACCATAAAATAAAACACATACAAGAATATATAATGTAGAAGGAAGAATGTGGGTGGATGTGGAACAACAAAATCTGGAAAGAAGATAAAAGAAGATTATCGAAATTCGGTTATACCTTTCTATTCAAAGAAGAACAATAATTGGATGAAAATTGATAAACAAAGAAGCATGTGATTAAGATGGACTTACTATGATGGTATCTCTCTCTTTTATTTTCTTTTTGTCGCTTCCTTTATACTCTTGTTGGTTACAGTTTGGTTATCGGTGATAGCTACCTCCGCTGGAATTTCAGAAATCTTCGCAACTGAGTTATTCAACCATTATTGGATGAACTCCCTCAATGGAACAATGATTACCTCTTGTTTTATCTTAACATTAAACAATTCCTTTTCAATTTTCCTAAGATCAATAGATAAATTTTTGTAATATATTTTCAATGTATTCATTTTTATTTGTATACTTGACCAACCAACTGTCAATGTCATCAAGTGTAAACTCCTTCATATTATCAACATTTTCAGTCGATATCCTTTTTAATTCTTCAATTTTATCTTCAAAATGGGAGTCATGAGCATATAATTTGAAATATACTTAGGGTCTAGGAATTCAATGGTAGCTATAGCAATATCCAAATCAAGGATTTTGAAATATGCTTCATTTTTCCTTTTTGATAAATCATCCAATTGAGTTATCATACCTTTAAAAACATTAATTATTTCCATCCCACATGATTTCAATTGTTTGATGTGGCTTGGAGAAGGTATATTTTATTTCTTTCTTATCTTCTCTATCGTTGTTGAAACTCTATTTGTAAACATCACTTTGTCAATGTAGAACCCTTCAGCGTTTTTCAAATCTGAGTTTAAATATTATTTTGTATTTTGAATTATTACACCAAGAGAAACAAAAATATTTTCCATATCGCATAGTTCTCTAATTAATGGCATTATGTTCTTAATATTTTGTTCAACAAAATGCTAGGTGGTCGTGATTAAACTGGAAATTCCTTTGACTCTCGAACTTGATTATGGATTTTCTTGAAGACCCTTTCGAAGATGAATCATAGCAATGAGAGAAGCCATAATAGGTGGAGGCATGAGGGTTTCATCCAATTCTTTAATTCTTTCTTTCAACTGGGCATTCACTTCTTCCATGTGTGCAATTGAAACATCAAGTGCATCCCATGTAACTCTATGAATGAATGATAATTTTGAAGGTAGCATATCCCGTGTGTCAATGGTAGACATTATATTCCCACTCTTACTATTTGTAGTTATTTTGAAAAGTAATTTCTTATATTCCTTATCAAAAGATTCATTTTGTACAAAAAATGTCTCCTCATCAGAGAATGTCTCTTCCTGGATCATGAGTGCAAAGGCATGTTGTACATTTTTCGTGAGCTAATACTTCTAAATATTGGAAAGTAATGTTTTCAATATCTATGTCTAAGTAAATCTTTTCCAATAGAAAATCATCTTCCTCGGCATGTGTTTCATCCCCTTCCTTCTATGAATTAGTTCTTTTTATTTTCACCTTTAGATTATGGGCATTTTCCAGGTTCCCTTTAGGAGGGTTCCTCTCTTCATCATCTCCTAAATTATCGCTCTTCAGAGGATTTTCCTTGGGCAATGAACTTCTCCTATAGATAGTCGATGATTGGACATATTTATCATTCGAGGGTTTACCTCTTTCTTTACGATGCTTTGTAGTGCCTATGACAATTTCTATGTCTTTAGAATTTATGTCGTCTTCTTTATCACTAGGATGGTGACAGCCATTTTATTATTCTTTACTAATGGATGATTTTAACAGTGTAGGGTTGAGCCCAATTGAAAGAAAATGATTATAAAAAAGGTGATTTGGGTCGAAACCTTTGATTTCCTCTACAAATTTTAGGTCAGAATGCTCAAAATAAGCAACATATTCATCGATTTTGGAAATTCTCCGAAGAAGAATTTCATCGACTTTCCATGGGAGAGGTATGAATTGAGTTTTACTTTTCTCAGATAAAGTATGGAACCATAATTTATATTTCCATGCTATTTGACAAAAAAATTATTAGATATATAATAGGGAAGGAAGATAGGTTTTTCGATAGAGTAGAAAACCCCGATGACAATATAATCTTGCATTTTTTCCAGAACTCCTCTTCCCTTCACAAAATTTGTTTCTTCCAATGATAACCATGAAGTGTCTTCCCCAAATAAAAGTTTCTTGAATTTATATACAAAATCTGAATACACCTCATAAAAATGATTGTAACATCTCGCTTTGGCGCACTGAGCAAACTTATTCTTTGAGGACACTTGCTCGCAAGTGATCTGGATTATTATGCTATTAAAACTCTTGATTTGATTATGAGGCATTATGGGTTGTTGATATGTTTTTTTACTACATTGACATAGACAGGTGCTATTGACTCAGTTTTACTGAGTGTGCAGGGTTTTGGACCTTAAGGATGCAGAGGAATTGATGAAACCCCTTAGACTCTGGATCAAATCAGGGAGTGTGCCATTGGGGTTTGATTGTTTTACTATGATATTAGTGCATTTGATTAGATGATATGATGTGGATGTGTTCTGACATGATTTGTTGATGATGTAGGCTGACGATAGCTTGCCGACCAGACTCACATATGGAGTAAAGGGGTCACACATGACTACTAGAGATGTTAAGGGAGTGGTGTGGATAGCATCCCTGCCACAGCCTACTAGCACTCTCGTCGTGGCTCGAACTGTAGGTTAACGATTACCTAGTTCGAGGGGACCCACGATACCATGGGGGCAGACTGCGACAACCGCTCACGATGATTCTAAGGAGTGTGCAATAAGGCGGGGGCCTTATTCCTTAGAAGCCCTTAGTCTCCCACAAGTTCACCTGGCGGAGTGTTGACTCCAAGGGTTATTGATGTCTACCAATCAGTCAAGAGGAGAGTAGCACCCTTGGAGCACGTAGTGCGTCTTGAAGGGCACGTCGCGCGAGGGAACAAATGAGGCGAGTGGAACCCTTGGAGCACCTACTGCGTCATGAAGGGCACATCGCATTGATGATGATAGAGGATGAACCTAAATGGCCCTAAGACAAATAACAGGTTATGAAATTTTTAAAAAAATTTCGCTAATTAAATGTCGCCCAGTACAAAATCTAAGTTCTAAGTCTAAAATTTCGCTAGGGGTAAATTTTGTCTACCTTTCAAAAAAATTATAAAAAAAGAATAAAAAAAAAGGTATATATATATATATATATATAACAATATTAATAATAATAATAAAAAAAAAGACACATAATTAATAATTATAACCTTAGTTAAAATCTTGTAATAAAAAAAGGGGGAATAAGAAATTTAAGTTATATATATATATATATATATATATAAATCTGTGGATGAAAATTTAAAAGAAAAAGGGGAATGAATGTTTTTGTTATTTGGACAATTTTAAAAATATTAATTTAAGGATAAAAATGGAAACATGGGTTAAATTCCACAACTGTCGTTTTGAGCTCTAATAAAAAGGGGAAAGAGGAAAAATATAAAATTAGGAAACTAGGGAAAGGAGGTAACATAAAAAGGGAAAGAGGGGAACTTAAGGTTAAAAACGGAAAGCCAACTTAGTAAAGAATCTACCATTAAAGAACTTTCTAATTTGAAACTGAATTAGCAATTTCATAATAGGGAAAGCCTTTAAAATCTGTAAGGGAATCTAGGGACACCTAGGAGTGATTCTAGGAGTAACTCTAGGTGGGTGAAGGAAATAAAGATTGTTATCACTGAAATTTTGTCCGCACATGGCAACAAGAACTCAGCATTGTCAAACAGTAATGAAGTCATTCATGGCACTGAATTAATTTCACAACATTGCAAAAAGGTCAAAAACTATACAAAGTAACAAAAAATTGAAGAGCGCTTTACAGAAGTTGGGTGCGCGCGCACATGCGCAGAACGGGAACGTACCATGCGTGCATGCACGCACGATGCACGACTGTTGGCGCAAAAATCCACGCACCTGCTAAACGACGCATTTATTGAATTGGTCGGCCTCCCAACCACTTATGGATCAGCTCCCAAGCCGATTTGACCCTCAAATCTGAGCTGAATCTGCATGGTAGGATGGTCAAAGACCTAATGAAGCCCTAAAGAGCCTCTCTTCACACTACAGAGGAGTTACATAATCACCCAATGCAATGCTATAAAAATCCATGAAGAAACCTCATTTTCTCAAGGAATTTCATGTAATGTTATGCTGCCTAGATTGTTTTAAGGACTCACTCCTTGACAATAACACATTGGCACCATTTCATAGAGCCATTCACCTCTCCATTGAGTGGATGTGCTTGGAGTTCTTTCACCATCATCTTCATTTTCTTATTGTAAGGAGAGCAGTTTTGTGAGGGCCCAAGAGCCTTCCATTGGAGGAAGAAGGGACCCATAGTCCCCTTTCTTCATTGTGCTTTGATTTCATTAATTGATCAGCCTAAAAAAACATTCGTGATATTGGTCTTTTTGTGTTTGTTACTTCTTTATCCTTATGCTCTTAGTCTTAGTTTGTTTTAATTTAATTCTTACTTATAGTTTTGTTTTTCTTTCTCTAACTCTTTCCTCTACAGCTGTCATGCTCAGCAAGACCCAACTGGGCATGTAAGCACCCTTGATTTGCTCACCAAACCGACGAAAAGGGTGCAAACAGATTGGCGACCATACTGGGGAGAAGGTATGAATTCCTCCCTCATTTGGGTTTATTTTTCTTTCCTTTTAGTTTGTTTTAACTTGCATGTGCACAAACCGGCCTCTGTCGACCTGCTAACCAGTCAATTCAAAGGAGAATTGAGAGAAATCCATCCGGATTTTCTTTCTCGGCCATTTGTCATAGGTGCGTGGGTACTCCACCCCACAGGCACGCATTGTGCGTGCATGCGCTTTCGTAACAGTTTTCCTCTGCGCGCATGCGCTTTCTGTCTCAACTCTGCTCGTGCGCCTGCACTTTGTGCGCCTCTGTCTGCACTAGGGGTCGCGCATTTGATTAAAAAATTTCATTGCAAGTGCTTTGATGTGGGAAAGGCCATCTGCCTTCTTAAATATGTTGTCAAAAATGTTGTAAAGCCACATTACACTTAGTCCCCTCATAATATAAAGGGGTTAGTCAACCAAACATAGGCACTTAGGAGGATAAAAATCAATTTCCCTTCTTTTCTTTTTGCCACATGGATGGCTAGTTTGGATTTGCAAACAGAAGTGGACAATCATATTTAATTACATCTAACTCATATTTGGGACTAGAAATTGAAGTAACAAATACTTGAGTATGCTCTTCTCTCGCGCCTTCAAGCGATCTTGAGAATCAGAAAAAGATTGTGAAAACCAATCTCATCTCCCTTAAAACAAAATTTCAAAACCTTTAGGGGAGGACAAAGGCCCTTTTGGGACCCCTCTTAGTTTCATTTTTCAAACATATCTTAAATCTGTAACGGGCCCATACATGCCCACATGTCACAAAGATAGGATAGTGTTTAGAATTTCGCTTTCTTAGATCAAAACACTAGGAGAGTTTAAAGGTTTGTAACGGGCCCATACATGCCCACATGTTCAATCTAGGATAGTTTCATGATTTTTCTAGATTACCTCACACATAGGGAGTTAAAGGATAGTAATGGACCCACATGTCCACATGTTAGCTTCCTAGGGATTTTGAATTCCGCAAGGTTGTACCAATGACATCTAGCTAATTAGGTAATCAAAATCTTGTAAGGACCAAGCAAAGTCCACATGCAGCAAGGTGACATCTAATTAACTAAAATTTGGCACACTTTCAATCACACACAAAAGTCACTTCTCACTCACAATAGCTTCTTCTCGAAACGTGGAGGTCTAAGTAAGTTTCCTCCAAAGGGATTCCGAAAAATACTCCATCTTTTTCTTGACAGGACTATCCACTCCCACTGTTAATCAAACGAGGTTGGTTCTCACCCCCAGCCTCACAAAACAACATCATATAAAAACTTTCTAAAAACTCACTAAGTTTTCCTCCACAGGAGGTGCCAAAATAAATTTTTAGTCTAGGTAAGATTTCGGGGATAGGCATCCAAAAAACTCCCCGTTATCCGGTTCTCACATTTTCAAACATAGAGGTTGACAAATAGGGAACTTCAAATCCTCCAAGTCAAGTGTTCCAATCACCATAAGGCAGGGAGATACCCATGAAGGGTCGAAGGCCGAGATCCGGTTGTTCTGTGCGTCCCCCCTTGAGGCACCCACCTCTTGGATGGGATCTAGCCCGTGACCCATTTCTTAGGCCGAAAATATAAATGCCGCACTTTGACCGAGGTACCTAGTAACCAACTTTAGGACATCTACCCAGGTGGAAATTGTGGGCTGCAATTGCACCTTGATTGGATTTTGTGTGGCTACTGGGAAATATCACCAGCTCTTTCGGGATATGCCCCCTCTACCCCTCATTATAACCAATTGTTTCATCCTTCACTAGTGTCTCTTCCGATGACTTCATACCCCACCGTTGAGTACTATTGGAAGGTCCAGTGCTATTTGAGAGGAAGGACGTTACGTCTTCTAGGACACGAGTATTTTCTTTCTTTTTGATTCCCCCACGTGGACAAAACCCTCTTACCCACATATATATGCTTCTGTCACATTTTATGTATGATGCACATCTGATTACACTTTGATTTGGATATATATTGTGTAAACAGTCACAACAAAGACTCTTGTTTCTATATTTCTCTCACCACTTTTGGCACACATTCACACAAATAGTCTGACATCATAGGGGAACCATAGAACCCCCGTCATTCACGACGCTTGCTCAACCTCCCTCCTATCTTAGGGGGAGTATCTGGTTGTACCCCCTCATCGGTACCTCCTTCACACACTCCTGTGAGTGCTACTATTTTAGGATCATCTTTGCTTGGTTCTACGTTACATGGGTCCACTTCCCAAGGTCATCCATTCACTCACTCTCCTTTACATGGGAGCGGAGGACCCACTTCCTCTCAAGGAGGGAGCACCAACCCACCTAGTCCCCATCAAGGGTCAGGTTCACAACACACTATGGCTGGAGCTAACCCTGCCACCCCACTACAGATGCCATATTTAGCCTCTCTCAACATACCGGATCTCACCAAACTCACCAATGGTCCTATATTACATGACGCCACATGGACTGCAATGCCAACAAAACTTCCTTCGGACATACCAGTTTGAAGGAAAGGTAGGGGATGACCCTGCCAACCATGTCATGACCTTTCATCTATGGTGTTCTTCCAATAGCATCATGGATGATTCCATCAGACTGCGATTATTTCAATGCACACTTACTGGCCCATCATCCAAATGGTATGTCGAAGAAAAATCAGGGTCCCATGGGACCTTTGAGTCCTTGGCCAAAGCATTCTTGACCTTCTTCCAATTACCCATCCTCCACGACAATGGTCTAGAACTACTATCTAACTTCAAACAAACCTCAGCCACCCACATCGCTGGCCACATTCATGAGTGGCATAGGCGACGTAGTTTGTGTAAAGAAGAAACCACCAAGCAACAATGTCTCGACTGGTTTCTTAGATCACTTGTCTCTCTCCTCGGAAAAGATGTAGCTTCCACCTTCCCTCAATATGAAGAGGAAGCCATCAGTAAGGACCAACAGTATGACCTTATTTATGCACAATCAGGGTACTTGTACACAGTACTTCCTGACCTTCCAAAACCAATGCCATTTGGCCAAGACAACCCTAGGATGTCTCACTCAGCAGACGGACTAATAGGTTCCACCACACACCATGGTCCACAACCCCAACCACTGCCGATGTATGGAACACCTCAATACCCACCGGCCTATGGGGGAACTTCTTATTACCCCCCACCCCCTTATCAACAACCATACCCTGTTGCTATACCTCCACCCATCAGTGGACCACCACCGACACATCCCACACATCCACCTATTCCCACACACAATGGTACTCCCTCAATGTCAGCTTATAGTACTAGTGAGAGCACTATGCCTTCCTATGTACCTTATGGATTGGTACCTCCAAAAAATCCATATTTTCCATTTCCTGGTCCTCCACAACCCATGGCTCCCCCACATCCTCATGCAGGGGTAAATTTTGTTCAACTCTTTGCTTCTCAACAATACCAAAATTTTGAACAGTTGAACACCGCCAACCCAACTCACCCTTCGAACAATGCCAATAAGAAAGGATGGAACAGGAATAATAACAACCCTGGTCAAGGCGGGAATCAACCCCCACAGCATCAACCCACTGGGGGCAACCAGAACCAAGGGAACCAAAACCCCCAAGGGGGAAATAATAACAAACGCCAAGGGCAGAATAATGTTAAAACCATCATCCCTTGTGCCCTTTGTGGTGAGTTCGGTCATTACACTCACCATTGCCCCCAGATCGCTAATTTCAAACGCTTAAAAGACTCTGGGAGCCTTCCCCCTTCTCCTGCACAACCTGCCCCTCAGCAGGAAACACAACAATACGCACAACAACCCCCTCTCGCCATGATGCAAAATCCTATCCCACATCAAGGGGTGATAAACACCCAAAAAGACACGTAGCATCCCCCACCTCAGGTGGGTCAATACCACAACCCCAACAATCTAGCAGAGCGTACAATTCTCCTCACCAGTGAGGAAGAAATCCTTCTGCAAACACGGAATCATCAGTATCAGACACCAGCTGAGTCTACTCCTATCTCTCCAGAGACAAAGCCTACACTGACGGGACCCCCGTTGGTGATCCCTCTCCCTTCCGCCGAACCACCATTACGCATCCCTCGCATCCCCTTATGTAGGAATGTTCACAACCCATAGGCTAGGGAAGCTCATAATTATAGTTTGGTAGATGACTTAGCACAATCCCTGGCTGCCATGTCAGTTTTGGAAGTCCTCCAGACTTGCCCTACGCAGCGGAAATCACTACTTTCCGCCTTGGGGGCAGTCGACCCTGCTGATACTCGACTCATCACCTTTGATCTGGACAGCTGTGAACCTCATCTTCCCGCCTTGGTCGCTATTCAAATACCAGTAAAAATATGAAACATCACCATTCATCGGTGTATCATCGATGAAGGGGCATCTACATGCATCATGTCCAAAACAGTATGGCAGAAACTTGGTTCCCCGGAACTCATACCCTCCGCCATCACATTATGAGCTTATGACGAATGACCATCGTCTCCTGAAGGGCTCTTCCAAAATGTCCTCATGGAACTCGGGGGAAAAACTATTCTCATTGACATCGAAGTTATCGACGCTCCGCTTGATTACAATATCTTGTTCGGACGTAGCTACATGTATGCTATGAAGGCAGTGGCATCATCCGTCTTTTGGACAATCATGTTCCCCCATAAGGGAAGATTGTGACCATCGACCAAGTCTCACATTATGAGCCTAACCCATCTGCCAACCTTGATAACAGTCTTCCTCTCATCCATACCAACCACGACACATACCCACTCATAGAGATGGGTCCTGGGATTTTCAAAGATCCGTCCTTATTAGGGACATACCATGGAGCACCACCACTCCTTCCCCCTAATCAAGTATGCATCATCTCATCTAACGAAACTCCCACGGAGGATGCTCGTCCTCCTCATGAGGCTTTAGTCATTCCTGACATCTCAATAGTCGCATAACCACTCCCACAGGAGCCTCCTGCGCACTCACTGACCTCTACGGTCCACGAATCGACATCCCATCAGGGGCATAGTCCCCTTTGGGAGATAGTTCCCCAACCCCTCACTCAAATTCCCTTCTTTTACCCTCCACCTGGTATCGAATCTTTCCAGGTAGCTGCAACACTCACACTACCTAATATGGTGTTAGCAATCCCAGTGTGGTATTTACATCCACCTGAGATGGTCCCTCTCCCATCCCTTCCTCCACAGGAAGGCCTCCCCATGACGATTCCCGTCCTTACCCCCATACTCCCCAACCCCCCTGCTACAGCTGGGGGCAGGAGAAAGAAGAAGGAGCCCACTCCTCCACTTCCTCCACGCATCCCACCACCTTGTGCACTATGTGAGAAAGAGGGTCACCAAACCAACAAGTGCCCATCACTACCAGAATTACGGAATTTGATTCCCCTCAATCAATCTCCCGCCACACCCGTCACTACTATTAGTCCCACTACTACCACCCAACCTTCCAGTAGTAAAGGGTTGAGGACCAAATTTGCTTGCGCTATCTGTTCATAATATGGCCATTATACCCATCATTGCCCAGCACTGCCACGCTTTCAGCAGACATTAGCTGTTGTATGCCAAAACTTCCAGAACAATCTGTGCCCTGCTATGTCCTCTCCAAAAAATATCACTGACATTCGTTATGTCACCACTTCAGTCAATGAACGTATGAGATGCCCTTGCTCTCTCTGCGATTCATTAGCTCACTTTACATACCAGTGCCCTATGCTCCTTGCATACAGGAAACATCAATTGGCCCTGCTTCACCAACCCACAGATACGACCAATGACCTTACCTCGTCACTAGCAGATCTTCATGTCATTTCTCCTAAACCCGAGGCACTCCCAACACCTCCTTGGTTCTTAAAATAACGTATCTAAGGATTTACCCCGTAACCCACCCAACTCTCCTGCTCATTCCCCTACGAAAACTCTCCACCCAACCACCACGGGTACCCCTCAGTACTTCAACATATGGTTCATGTCGAGTGAACCCTCACCCTCGCCTAACGTTGCTCCCTCTGCTTCTCCAACATGGGGTAACCTCACCATCACAGAGGTCACTCCTCACGATCCCTTATATTCCCGTCATTTCCAATGCGACGAGGAAATACTAGAAGATCTACACCGCCCAGACTCTACCTAGGATGCACTACATCATCGTGCACTCTTCCTTCCACAGGAAGCCCTCATGCCTCCTAACCAAAACCCCATTTACGCAGTTGAAACCAAAGATTTTATCCCATACGGACCTATCGACTGGTTCACCAATCCCATTCCTGCCCCTGATGCTTTTGAAGAAGGTAATATGGCCAACATTTCCCCCACCATCAAAATCGACATTTCCATTAAAAATGGCATCGTCGAAGAAATCATCATTGAAGCTGCTTGCACTCCTTAGGAAATCGCCGCATATAAAACCCTCTTCCAGGAATATAGGGATATTTTTTCCTGGTCATACACAGAAATGCCTAGCCTTGACCCATCTATTGTCGAGCATCGCATCGACAACTGGCCTGACATCACACCCATTTTCCAGAAACAACAACCGCTACACCCATCCAAGGCCGCGGCTATCAAAGCCGAAATTGACAAATTACGTACGGTTGGGTTTATTTACCCCATCGCTTACACTTCATGGATTTCCAACCCTGTACCCCTCGACAAAAAATAGGGCACTATCCGCGTTTGCACGGACTTTCGCGATCTCAATAACGCATGTCCCAAAGACAACTTTCCAACGCCTTTCATCGATCAAATTATCGACGACTGCGCCTACCACGAGGCTCTCTCCTTTCTGGACGAATTCTCTGGCTATAACCAAATTCAAATCCACCCAGTCGATCAATATAAAACTGCATTCATTACCCCATGGGGTACTTTTGCATATCATGTCATGCCTTTCGGCTTAAAAAACGTCGGCGCAACCTTCCAGCGGGTGATGACATACATCTTTCATGATCTGGCTAAAATCATCCTCACCTACTTGGACGACCTCACAGCTCGATCTAAGAAACGCACCCAACATCTCGATGATTTACGAATCATCTTTCAACGGTTTCACCAGTACAAAATTCGCTTGAATCCTCTAAAGTGCGTGTTCTACATGCGCCTCCTTGGTTTTATCGTTTCCCAAAACGGTATTACCATGGACCCCCTCAAAGTCAAAGCTATCACCAAAATTCCACCTCCTCGGAATTTACGACAACTTTAGAGTCTACAGGGAAAAGCTAACTTTCTTAGACGCTTTGTTCCTGATTACGCCATACACGCACATGGTTTCCTTCACTTACTACGTCACGACATCCCTTTTCATTGGGACGACTACGCCCAATAGTCATTTGACGATCTTAAAGCCGCGCTTTCAAATGAACCTTTGATTAGTGCATCTGACTACAATCGCGACTACATCCTCTACGTATCAACATCAACTGTATCAGTAGCTGACGTCCTCGTCCAGCTAGGAGATGACAACCGTGAACATGTCATTTACTACGTTAGTAAGAACCTCTCAGGGCCACCCTTGAAGTATAAACACGAAGAGAAACTGGCTCTTGTCGTTGTCCTCGCAGTCCAGAAACTGCGTCATTACATTCTGCTTCGCACCACCAAGGTCGTCGCAAATTCCAACCCTATGCAATATTTTCTCAGTCGTCGACAAGTTAACGGAAAATTCGCTCAATGGATCATTATCCTTCAGGAGTACGACCTCTAGTTTTCCACCCCTAAGAGTAATAAGGCCCTCGTTCTCCTCGAATTTGTCACGGCCCTCCCCTTTGACACCACCAGTGCCCCCATCAACACCGACTTTCCTGACGAACATCTCTTTTACATCGCTTTCGATGATCCTTGGTATGGAGACCTTCTCGTCTACCTACGAACTCAAAATTTCGGTAACCATCTATCACGAGATGATCGTCGGCATATTCACCATCAGGCCCCCCGCTATCTCCTCATCGGAGACATCCTATATCGACGGGGCGTCAACACCATTCTTCGTCATTGCCTTACTATTGATGAGGCTGACAGAGTCTTAAACGACTACCATAGCGGTGCATGTGGGGGGCATATTTCGGGTATATCCACGGCTCAAAAGATTATCCGAGCCAGTTTCTTTTGGCCTACCTTGTTTCATGATTGCATTCATGCCGTGAAACGATGTTAGTAATGTCAGCTCTACACCAACAAAGCCCGAGCTCCCCCCGCTCTTCTTCACCCTGTCATTACTGCGGGCCCTTTTTGTAAATGGGGCATCGACTTTATGACTTGTAATCCCCCCTCCAATGATGGTCACAAATACATTGTTGTCGCCGTTGATTACTTCACCAAATGGGTCGAAGCTATGCCCACTTTCAACAACACCGCTGACACTGCAGCGCGTTTTTTATTTAACCACGTCATATCCCATTTTGGAGTACCACTCCAACTTGTTTCTGACCATGGGAAACACTTTGAGAATGAGACCTTCGTCGAACTCTCATCTCGGTTAGGCTTCTCTCACGAGTTTGCCTCACCATATTACCCTCAATCAAATGAACAGGTCGAGGCAGTGAATAAAGTCCTCAATACAATGTTACAGCGCATGGCTAATAAACATAAAACCAATTGGCATCATATATTATTTTCCACGCTATGGGCTTATCGAACAACAGTAAATACCTCTACAGGTTTCATGCCATTTCATTTATTCCATGGGGTCGAGGCAACTCTTCCCATCGAGTGCGAAATTCCCACCCTACGCACCGCAATTGAGCTTTTACCTGACACTGCTCCAATGGAGCAGCGCTTGCTGAACTTGGAGTCTTTGGATGAATATCGTCGATCTTCCTTACAGAACAACGAGGCAGCTAAAAAATGATCCAAGGCTACCTTTGATCGCCATTTCAACCTTTGATCATTTCACGAAGGCGACCTCGTCCTGGCCTATGATATCGCCCATGATACCTTTGGCCATGGAAAATTTGAATCACTTTGGCATGACCCTTACATCATCCAACATTGCCTCACCAAAGGCGCATACATCTTGGCCTCCCTCGAAGGCCTCTCCCTCAAAGAACCCGTCAATGGTTTATACCTCAAGAAATTTTATGCTTAGAAGTAGTCATTCTACTTTAGGTTATTTTTTATTCTTTTTTAGTGTTTTTAATATTTTTTCTCCTCCCTCTCGTCTAAACTATCCTTTGTGCTATTGACAGATGCTTCTTCCACCAGCCTACCACGTTGGTTACGCCAACGGTGCCAGCCGTTGGACACAAAATCTCGCTTCGACAGCTTGGGCCCTATATACCCCCTCACATGAAATGCTACATTCAAGCAGCATTTGTTTGGGACCAGCAACCAATAACCAAGCCGAATACATTGCGGTCATGGGCCTCCTGGCCGACGCCCAGGGTCATCATATTCGCCACCTTAGCATCTTCCTCGACTCTCAACTAGTCGTTCTCCATCTCAATAATGTTTACTGTGTACACGATCCGTTCCTCTTTCGCAAATACCTACAGGTTAGATTATTATCTCGACATTTTGATTCCATTACATTTACACATATTCCAAGACAATTGAATCAAATGACAGATGACATAGCTAACATAGTGTTAGATTGGCATATATCACATCAAGCTACACATACATAAACATCTCATAAGTCCTATCACAACATATAGATACAATAGACATCATCCTCATCATCAACAAAAACACATGTAGACAAGATCAGGATCTCAAAAATGTATACTCATATATATATCACGTCCTATCCGGCCATCCGAATGTTTACATACAAACATACACGTATCCGCAGGCCAATACAACACCTCGGCACAAAAACCGACTCACCAGCCTATAAACAACAAAAATGTCCATCATACATCAGGGGGCCTCTATCGCACCCCCAACTACTCCTCCCTCAGGAGGAGGTGGTGGCCTACCCCCACCTGCCCCATGCGGTGGTGGAGGACCACCCACAGGACCCTCATGCCCTGGCGACAAGCGTCCACTCATCATCGCCGCTAGCACTGCTGCTCGTCGCACTATGGACCGCCATGGTGGCGGCACCCCCACACACTGCTCTAGGAAGCTCTCATCCTGGATCCGTATCCACATTCCCTCAGGAACTTCTTGCAACACCGTCTCCAGATGACGGCGTATATCATCAAAGTCCACTATGGCTGCTGCCAGAGGAGCATGTGATGGCCCTGCACCAGGGTCATCGAAACGACGCTGCCTCACTGCCCTCTCAGGCTCTGCTGGTCGACCTACGATATCCTCCCGCCGCCGCCTCTCTCCCTATGGTCGTCCCTCCGACTCTCGCCAAGATGGCGCTCGCTGCATCTCCACCTCGCGCCCGCGAGGTGCCACATCTGCACATGCAAAAAACAACAACAAAAATTGTATCAACATCTATATCATATATGGACTGCTATATCAAAAAACAACATAAATCAAACACATGCACAATGCAAAACATACCTCGATGGTCATAAACCTCCCCTGGAGGCAACACCATGTCCGGGTCACCCCGGAAGTCAACCCCAGCATAGGGGTACCGGAGTACTACCTGCGGCCTCTGCAGAAAAGTAGTGCCCACCTTCGCCACCACCATGGCAAACCAAAACTGAAGACCACCACCTCAATCATGGCTCTCGTGCCCCCGACATATCTAGTATAACCCTCGGGCGCAACATGGGCACCCTCTCCAAGAACCATGCCACTAGGATCGACCCAAAGGCGAACTCTCCTACACATGTGGACCGACAGCGATCCAACTACGCAATCATCCGTGCATGCAGCGTCAGTCCCCATGCGAACTGCTCACCGCCCACCACTCTCTGCAGCACCAGCAGTTGGCCACCACTAATCCGTTGGGTCGCAAGTGACCCGTATACACGAACAATCATCATCGCTATGCAACGATGAGCCAGGGAGTCTATAGCACTAACGCTCACCACAGTCCCCGACATGAAGTTCTCACCTGAGAAATATTGCCAACCAATGGTAACAAGAGTTGTCTCTCTTGGTAGCACAGGCTCTGCCGGGAGGGGCGTTCCCCAAAAGGGGAGCCCAGTCAGGAAATATACATCCTCCACCGTAGTGAAGGGGATCTGCTCTCCTCGCACGAGGAAGCAGTGCATCTCTGGACTCCACATATGGAGCAGGAACTGTAGTAAATACTCCTGTGCCCATATCAACGGGCACTCAAAAAACTTTAGCAACCCACAGGTTGCTAAAGTCACTCTCACCTCAGGCCCCACATTGGCCACAACATCTCACAACTGGGCCTAGTCTCTCTCTCGCCACCGCACAAACATCGTCACTGCTAGCCACCTGCACACAACATAGAGTCCTATATCATATCAGCGGCCCATCAACAACATCAAAAAGACTCAATTTTTACCCTTCAACCTTGCCTCATAGGCGCGGTTTTTCTCACCGAGAGGCATGCACACATGCACGCCTGTTCATTACACAGGCGTGCATCTATGTGCACATGTTCAGTGCACAGGTGCGCCCCTGAGCACGCCTGTTCACCATACAAACGCGCGCAAATGCGCACCTGTCCAACCCACAGGCGCGCACGAATGCACGCATGGTCACAACACAGGCGTGCACTAATGCGCATCTGTTCACAACACAGGCGCGCCCTTTGGGCACACCTTAAAATCCCTTTATCGTGAAGCCATGCGTGCATATTCAGTGTACAGGCATGCACGTGTGCGTGACTTCCACCGAATCGCCCGTGCATGTGGGCCCACATCCCATAAAAAATCCCATCAAACCCTCTGTACGTCCCTCCGTACCTACCCTGCCCAAAAATTGAAAACCTATTTCTATGCAGGATGATTAGACCAATAACCTGATACTCGCAGAACTTCAATCGGATGCCTCATCCTCCCCCAATCTCCAAATCTCCTCTGCAATCTACTCGTCCAGTCATTGTTGCAGCAGGTACAAATGAGGTGGCAATATGGGCCCTACATCTATATATAGGCCTTTTTCCAAACTTCCACTCACCATTCTGGGAGCCCAAGGTGTCCATTTTCCAAACCATCTTCAGCCACGGGATCAACATCCTGCCACCTACATCATAGTTTTCCCTGGGTCACTTTTCATCCTGAGCCCCCGGGGCACCTTTTTTTCATATCATGGTCAGGTACGCACACACATTGTCACATTTATCAAATATATGTTCATATCTTTGATTCTTTTTCAGTTATTTCTCACTTTGGGTATTTGGTTGTTATGTGCGCAGGTACTTGCTCATCATTCATCAACATCACCCCTTCAGGTATATACTCAGCACTGGCATGTAGTCTCTCCCGCTGTATTGCATTTTCATTCCCAGTCCACCCTCTGATATTGGCCTTTAGGATCCTCATTTCCGTCTCTGCAGTACCCATGCCTCCATTTGCACCTACGGTACTGTCACTCGGTAGCATTCTCACCCACGTGAGTTGTCCCATTCATAGCACCTTTTGTCACTTTTGACACTCATGCTATTCTTCATTACCCTTTAGGGATGGGAGTCCCCATAGTATTTCATCATGTTGTGAATCAGCCACATACTTCTTCTCCTCATTTTGCTAGCCTCCCACATGGACTCCCAGATCATCTCCTTATGGTTCTATTCTTTTTACCTGCACCCCCATAGGATCATGAACCCTCCATCTCATCCACCGTCAGTTTGCCCATCTGTGAACCTATCTTCCTCTCACCTACCTCATACAGAAAATCACCAATGGGGCCCCCACCCTTCATCAGTTTTCCAAGCACATTCTGCCCTCCCTGGAGCACTCATTTTACACTGGGGCACCCGTTTCTGTATCTGTACATTTTTTCCCAAACATTATTCGTTATTTATTTGTACAAACACTTGTATTTCCAGTATTTACATTTTCTTTTGTCGTCACCGTTGGCGACTTGCTTCATTTTGGCCACGCGCAAACCATGTCACCCTCGGTTGGAGCATTACTTCTCATCTACCCTTGCCAGCATCGTCCATATCTCTAGAGTACTACCCAGGTCACTTACCTCTACACTCTGAATTTGTTCACCTTGTCCCGCCTCTGGCACAACTTATCGTCGGTCTTTTCGTCCCCCTGACACTCGACTTTGTTACACGGTTGCGGCCACTTTTCATCTCATACATCCTCCAACCAAGGGTAGTCTTGAGTCTTCCCACTTCTTGACTTCGTCCATGTACCTCTACCACTTCCTCACCTCAGTAGATTCCACGAAGCCCTTTGCTTTTGGGAGTCGCATCCCTCTTTTATCGACATCAACACCATTTTCCAGAAGGGCGACAGTATCTTGATTCTCATTCTCCATTCAATGAGAGATCTCGGATGGCACAGGGTGAAACATCATTGCTCCCTGCTGTCGTTGGCCCCCATAACATTCGACGCCAACACTTTCTCATGTTATGGTGGGTCTTACTTTGCGACTGTTGCAGTTATTTCTACCATTTGCCGAAGACCTCTGGACTGGGTAGGGCCATCAATGCCCACATCATCGCTGCTACTTATTACCGCGATCATTGCCTATTGTTATGAGTATGTTCCTTTGCAGAATTGTCTTCTGCCTTTATCATCACCGCCCCCGAGAGCACTGCAGTTGTCTACACCACCACTTCAGTCATCTTTTTCAGAGTTACATAACACAAGCATGGGGCATGCCTGCCTTGTTTGTACACAGTTTTCTAGTTTTTTTTGCACAACTCTCAGAAGGTTGGGTCCTACCGGTTCCTTTTTTCTCCAACGGATCACTCTGAACGGTCCCACTATTTCTCTCTATTACAACAACATTCTCAGTAGAATAAACATTGATGGATTTTGGCTATACGTATGCTCCTAACCTCATCCATCAGGGGGCATCTATTATCACTGAAATTTCGTCCGCACATGGCGACAAGAACTCAGCATCGTCAAACAGTAATGAAGTCATTCATGGCACTGAATTAATTTCACAACATTCCAAAAAGGTAAAAAACTATACAAAGTAACCAAAAATTGAAGAGCACTTTACATAAGTTGGGTGCGCGCGCACATGTGCGGAACAAGAACATACCATGCGCGCATGCGCGCACGATGCACGGTTGTTGGCGCAAAAACCCGCGCACCTACTAAATGGTGCATTTATTGAATTGGTCGGCCTCCCAATCACTTATGGATCATCTCCCAAGCCGATTTGACCCTCAAATCTGAGCTGAATCCACATGGTAGGTTGGTCAAAGACCTAATGAAGCCCTAAAGAGCCTCTCTTCACACTACAAAGGAGTTACACAATCACCCAATGCAATTCTATAAAAAGCCATGAAGAAACCTCATTTTCTCAAGTAATTTCATGTAATGTTATGTTGCCTAGATTGTTTTAAGGACTCACTCCTTGACAATAACACATTGGCACCATTTCATAGAGCCATTCACCTCTCCATTGAGAGGACGTTCTTGGAGTTCTTTCACCATCATCTTCATTTTCTTATTGTAATGAGAGCAAGTTTGTGAGGGCCAAAGAGCCTTCCATCAAAGGAAGAAGGAACCCATAGTCCCCTTTCTTCATTGTGCTTTGATTTCATCAATTGATCAGCCTAAAAAAACATTGGTGATATTGGTCTTTTTGTGTTTGTTATTTCTTTATCCTTATGCTCGTAGTCTTAGTTTGTTTTAATTTAATTCTTGCTTATAGTTTTGTTTTTCTTTATCTAACTCTTTCCTCTACAGTTGTCATGCTCAGCAAGACCCAACTAGGCATGTAAGCACCCTTGATTTGCTCACCAAGCCGACGAAAAGGGTGCAAACAAAGATATTTACTTAATTAAAGAAATTAATTAATGGAGGAATGTAGGGGATGAGGGACACTTGTACAGAGAGGAATTTTTGAGAATTTATTATTAAAACTTTGATTAAATGAGATTTAGGGAAATAACGGAAGTTTGAAACTCTATAAAAGAAAGGGAGGAGAAGGAGGAAGGATCATATTTTGTTTGCGTAAAGTTACGCTGCAAAAATACGGACTTGACTGATTTACTTGTGGGAGTTTGGATACCCAGCCCGGAGAGGAGTGGTAGCTCATCCTTGCGAGGTGGGCTGCGAGCTAGACGTAGTCTCTAGATAGTGTGTGTGGCCCCTTTGCAGCTCGGGGGCCTAAGGGGGAAGAATATTACCCCTAGCATTGGCTGGGAAGTACCTGTGAGGTCTCGACGGTCGGCGAGCGGGAGTTGCATGGAGCATGCAGACGTCTTTCAAAGTGGGAAATTAGGCAATGGTAGACTCTTTTATTTGTAGATTAGAATGAATTAGAACTTATGTTTGGAACTGCATATTAATTTGTAAATGGATTGGATGTTTAGATTGTTAGAGGTCCCCCCCCTTTTGTCTTAGCCTAGCGGATTGTTTGGTTGGTTGTTTTCTCGTGGCCTTCATCCTCCCACATGTCATGACCGCCTTGTGTGTTGATGGTGACCTTGAGGCTGTTTATCCTTCGTCCCTAGCTCACCAATCCTCGCCTGAGCAGTTGGCCAGGATCCTGATCTACGGTCATCGCCTTAGCATTAAAATACCTATGGATCTCAATGCCCTACTTTTCTGTGCGAGGATGGTGAAGCGAAGGTGAACTTGTTAACCGTCTACCCCTGTTTTTTTCCATGACAGTTGACATCTCATGCCCTGATGTGTTTTCTAACCTCCAAATTTTGTTGTGGACGTAGCCCTTCCTCCCACTGTGTGTTTTTATACATGGCTAGATTTTCTCCATGTTGGGGTTGATAAAACCCCTGTTGTCATTTCAATGACCTTCCTTGGACCTTTGCGTTGCTCTTACCATGCTCTGTGTTTTTACATTTTTGACTGTGTCTTATGTATGAAGGGATAATTTGGCTCTGTATTGATTCTTTCTGGAAATTTAAGATAACATTGCCACACATCCTAGGTGAACTTAAAAGGTGATTTATTTTACTCCTGGCCTGCGAATCTCATTCTTCAAATCTGTATTATTTAATAGGCAAAACTATGGGCATTGAATCGTGAAATGGTGGATGTCATGCCTTTCTCGTACTCTGCAACCTTGTTGAATTTCGCTGGCTCATGTACCGGGTGAGTTAACTTGGATTTCTTCGCTCTCAGACCGAGTTTGACTCCCTTGACTGTGGCTTTTCCCCCTTGCTGTTACGATTTCCGAGTTATAACCCAGAGCCATACTTTTATTAAAATTTCATCAAATTTTTATGTGATAATCGTTTTGTTTTTTTATCAATCACCTTAGCAATTCATTTTCGAGGAACAACGTCTTGTGGTAACCGTTTTCCTTTTTAGCAATCACTTTAGCAAATTGTTTTTGATGGATAGCGTCCCCGTGTTAATCATTTTGTTTTTGGAAATCTAACCTAAAGAAAATCATTTTATTTATTTGGTTAATGTTTTAGCTTATCTGTGTGCCTCTCCACTGAAATTAATCCTATAACTTAACCATTAAACACCCTGCCCACCTGTGCGTCCTGCTTCTTGGGACAAAACCCGATACTCCTATGCATCCGATTGTTTTAGTGCGGTTCCCCCTTTACTTACAATGCATTTTTCCTTCTCTAAACAACGCTATTAACCCTGGCATGGGACAACGAAGCTATACTTTGTTGCCTAAACTCCTTTAGATGTTAACTCAACAAACAAGAATATAAAGTTTAAGAGTGAATCTCTGTGAAATGAAGGTTGGAAACCAATGAAATTTGTGACAATGATTATAACCCAGTGTAGAGGATGGTAAACTCATAAAATTTTATGGTTGGAACCCAGCATTGTGTACACCAGTGATTTAATCGACCAGCCATTTAGCATGCATTGTAGGACATGCTCAGGTCATTAACTTTGTGTAATTAGTATGGAGTACAGAGATCTCCTTACGGTCGCCATAACACAGGAAACCATATATGTTCTTAGATAGTTATACCACATGTTACGCCTTCAGCCTTAAAACTTCTTAATTTCTATCCTTACTGATGGGCTCATTCAGACAACTAATGTAGTAGTCAGCATGGTTGCCTTAATGTTGCTAATATGGTAAGTTAGCGCATCGTGAACTAATGTTGCTAATAGTGTTGCTTATATGGTTATAATGAAATTGGCATTATGTACATATTTTGTTAATCCTTATTTAGATAGTTATTAATGTTCAATTAAATTAACATGGGTGACACAATTGCAATTTAAATTTGTTAAATTTACACTAGTATAAAATTTTAATTGATGACCATTGGAATTGACTTACCATCAAATTGTAAATCCTTGTTAGCAGCCTTGATGAAGGTTTTTAAAGAGTGTAGATTTAGTAATCTTAGGATTTAGGTTAACAATAATTTGGGTGTTTATGTTGATGAATTTAGTAATCTTAGGATTTAGGTTAACAATAATTTGGGTGTTTATGTTGATGATTCTTTCTTATTTGAATACTTACATAATGGTGAAGAATATAGAAGAGGTTATGTGATTTGAATATTGAGGGTTGTATGAATTGAATGCTACTAAAACAATTATCCCTTAAGGGTATTATTGAAGTTCAAAAGAGAATGGTGACCTTAGCAATAGACTTTTACAATGTAAGGTTGGTAACACTTTATATCTGGCATTAATGTTCATACCTCTTATATATCTATGTCAACATGTGACTTCTCATAATGGCTATTATGAATGATTTTATTAGTTCCATATAATGGATGTTTAATGTAAAGGTGTTGTTAAGGTTCATGTATTGCTTAAGAAAATGGAGTTTTTTTGGGTTCTCATAATGAACATATAATTATAGCTTCTCTTCACATACCCTAGAAGATCTCCTTAAAAGAAAGATATACAGTTAAGCTGCATGAGATTAAAATGTATTACCACTCTTGATTTACGAATCCTTACGAGATGACTTTTTACTCATTTACACCCATTGTTGACTTAGCATGTTTAGTTTGGGTCTTCTTGTGTCGGGTGGGATGTAGACACCTCCTTGTTCCTAAGAACAGTCGCCAACCTTGAGACCTTAAATGGTCAAAATCGATGGGAGCCTAGGCTTGAGCATTGCTTATGTGTCCTGGAGGTCCTAACCATTGTAGTGTAGGACGGGCGGGTAGTCAGTCTTATTTTTCGTTGGTTGATTTTCGTTCATTACTTCCAGATGATTGATGTGCGTCTTAGGCCATCATGCTATGTCACAGTTTCTTGCATCATGTTCATCGTCGTGTTGCACCGCAGAGTATAATATCTTTACCACACTTGTACACCCACACACACACAAAAAAATTACAATAATAATAAGAAAAGGGTCTTTATTTCACTTGTCACGAGAGGTTGACGTCGTAACGAATGAGAGGTTCATTACATATGAAATCAGAGAGGGTTCAACCCGTGACTTGGGATCACTACAACTTTCGTTGATGTGAATGATTGATTAAATTGTTGTTGATCGAGTTGACTTGTGTACGTGAAGGTAATCATGGTTAGAGGACACCACAGAGGCAGATGACGGAGTGTTAGGGGAGGAGGTGCAACGCCTCCAGTAGCATCCACACCTGAGGTGTCTAACCGCTAGGGAGATGAGAAGGTTCTTGGACAGGAGCAGATAGCAGTTGCTAATGTAGTTAGAATGATGAGATCTTTTCAGCGCACGTCTGAGGCTCTGATCAGATGTTTGGACAAAGACGAGGCCAGGGCACCGACACCCGTTAAGGTTCTACTGCGTGCTCTGGTCAGTACAGGTAGAATTCATCATGAACTTGAGAAGGTAAAATTTCCCAAGTTCTTTGGTGCCCTGGACAACGCAGTCGCTGAGGCATGATTGGAGAACATGGCGATGTGATTCTCACTTCGGGATTATACCTCCAACATGAAGGTCCACATGGTGGTCTTTGAACTGAAGGGGAGTGCTATTCTATGGTGTAAGACACTCCTACCACAGTTGAACATGGCTGTCGGAGACATGTCATGGGAACTGTTCGAGGAACGGTTCCGAGAGAGGTATATTTCAGAGGAATTCATTGAGCGTCATGTCAATGAGTTCAACGCCTTATGATAGGGAGGTCGTATGGTGCCCAAATACGAGGCCCGTTTCATGGAGATGCTCCGGTATGCTCTGCACCTTAACACTGAAAAACATAAGGTCAACATGTTCGTGTTCGGCCTTAACAACAGCCTGCATGCAAAGGTTAGGATTTTGATGCCCCAAACATTGCATGATGCCATCCAGAAGGCCCTCATAGCAGAGGAGGAGCTTATTAGTGGGGGTCAGACCAGGATTCCAGTGATACCAACAGGGCAGGTGTCATCTGGAGCATAGAAACACTAGACACCAACTAGACTTATGTTGGGATACCGTGGCTTCCCAAGGGGATCCACTTTCACTACACCTCAGCAACCGATGCATCAGCAACGGACACCTTATCGGGGACCGCAACATCAACAACAGCATCACCCGCAACAGTAGTAGTTTAGGCCTATTCAACAGAACATACCAGGGTTCCAGGCCGGTGGGCCGTCATCTTCTACTTCGAGTACCAGGACTACCGGGTTGAAGAAGGGGTGTTGGACATGTGGGGAGCCACACTACCAGCGTGACTGCCCTGTGGAGAGGACCAAAGCATCTGGATCAGCCGGACCCACTACCATGGGAGATATGGGCAAGGCCCATCGGATTCATGTAGTGGTGAATAACAACCAGGAAGAGAACCAGTCGACTGTGCTCGAGACAACAGGTACCGTCACTGACCAGACTCTTAGTATTTTGATAGATCCCGATGCTACCGAGAGTTTCATTTCTGGTGCAGCGCTAAAAAGGATTAAGGTAAAGGCATTCGAGCAACACGAATTTATCTTCATGGAGATGGATTTGGGAGCCAAACAGAAGGTTGGAGGAAAGGTTACGGGTTGTTTCCTTAACCTAGGAGATTTTGTCACAAGGGCCAACCTGTATGTCATGATCTTAGGATCTTATGATGCCGTGATTAGTATGGACTGGTTGGAATCGCATGAGGCAATACTCAATTGTAAGAAGAAATGATTGAGCTTGATCGATTATGAGGGACAGAGACATGTGATTGTAGGATGGAACCAGGGAGTTTCCCTGAGATTCATCTCTTCCTTATAGCTACAAAAGAGTATGCGCAAGGGGTGCAAGATTTATGTGATCCTTGCATTAAACGAGAAGGGAGTGGAAGAAGGTCTAGAACACCTTCTGGTGGTAAGAGAGTTTGCGGACATGTTTCTAGAGGAGTTACCTGGAATTCCACCAGAGAGGGAGTTGGAGTTTACCATAGACCTAAAACTCAGGACTGAATCGATAGCAAGAACGCCTTATTGGATGTTGACCTCGGAGTTACAAGAGTTGAAAATGCAACTGAAGGAGTTGTTGGACCTAGGATTGATACATCCTAGTGTGTCACCATGGGTTGCACCTGTTATTTTCATATGAAAGAAGGATGGATCATGGAGGCTTTGCATTGAATACCGTCAACTGAACAAGGCCACGATCAAGAATCAATATCCCTTGCCGAGAATTGATGATATGTTCCATAAAATGAAGGGTGTGATGGTGTTCTCCAAGATCAATTTGTGATCAACGTATCACCAATTACGGATCAAGGAGGATGATGTCCCTAAAACCACCTTTAAGATGAGGTTTGGACATTACGAGTTTATTGTTTTACCGTTTGGACTAACAAACGCCCCAAGGGTATTTATGAGTTTGATGAACGGGGTGTTCCGAGAGTACTTGGACAAGTTCATCCAAGTATTCATTGACGATATTTTGATCTACTCTTGGACGACAGAGGAGCATGAAAATCACTCGCTGTTATAACCCTAAAGTGCACTATACAGGTTTACCTAGCATCAGGCCAACTCATGCCTCTTCCTAGCCAAAGCCATGCTGAACAAATCCTCAAAAAACCACTTAAATCAAGGAACCCGCGCCCTAACCTTTCACTGGGCGCGGGTAACCGCTTGCTGGCCTTCTACTGCATGCGGGTGACCGTGGGCTAACCCACTACAGCCCACGGTTACCTAACAAAGTAGAAAATAAGGGATGTTTCCGCCGGGACGAAGAGTTTTTTGTCAGTTAACTGGAACTCCCAGCCATGCATGGCCGAGAGTTCGCCAAAAACCCTAGCTCCTTCTAGCCTATAAAAGGAGGGGTAGGGGTACTATTCAAAGAGGAAAAAATCATAGCAAAGAAACTCTGCCAAATTGCCAAGTCCTTTATTGTCCCAACCCTTTAGCTTTGCCTCAAGATTCAGGAGAAATTCATGCTACAGCAGTTGGAGGACAAAAGAAGAGGAGGAGCCCAGGATCAGGATCGAGGAACGGTGGCCAGTCTCAGAATTCATTGTAAGTGATTTATATTGAGACTAATGAAAAATATGCTTTTCCCATCCCAAATACATGAGTCTCATCTATGTTATTTGATTTATGTTTTATCTCTAACCCCCTAGTAGATCAGTATCATGCATGCGTAGTCTTGCCGTGATTGCAGGAAGCTTTGTGGAAGGAGCAACAGCAGCAAGGAGTTAAAGGCTCAACGGAGGATCTACTTCAATCATCGATAAAAAGGTGAGTCGATTCTTCCCATGTTTGCATGAGAAAAGGGGTTGAGATTTTGGGTAGAAGGTTAAAAGTTAAGTCTTAAGGGTCAT